>JAULBY010011836.1:0-23629 GCA_032358315.1 Ophiocytium majus | reverse complement strand
CAGCCCCCCCGCCAACACCGGACCCAAATTTAAGGCTGCGCAGCAGCACACACCAATTGCCCTTCCAAAAGTAAGAAGCCAATCCACAAACATTGTACTACCTAGAGTTTATCGCTCCTAGATGAGTTTTCATATCATGCGTACATCACCCTTGACTCGGCCCTAGGAAATTCCTCTGGCGCAAGCCTCTTATATACCATACACTACAGTTTTGAAGTATATACTGCAGTATACTCTATCTTCCTTTGTAGGCGCTGTCGTTGCTTTGTTGATTGTACACGGGCGACACCCTGGGTGACGGCCCCTACCGGCGGGCAGACCTAGAGTTTATCTCTCCTAGATTGAGTTATCATATGATCAGCTTTGGCATGTGCAAATCACCTGCACACAAAACCATGCTCAATGACCGCGTGGCTGCTGTGGGGTACTTCAGTAGAAGTTGTTTTGACTGCCGTTTGTAGCGGAAGTTGCACCAGAACTCATACAGTACTGAAGTATGTGCAACCTTTGCTGCACATGCCCATGCGCGATGTGGTACTTAAGAACGACACTTCAAAAGGAAGCCTGTGCAGCTGTGGCATGCGCCACACCTGGGTGGAACATACGCCGTTGCTGAGCATATTGCTCATAAACTAGGACGCAGCCACTTTGCTGGCTTCAACCGGATCTACCACCCACACAGCTAGGCTATATCAAGTGACTATTTGTTTCTCTGATGCTTGGCAAAGGAGTATACGCGTTATGTCAGCGGACTTGGCACTGCCTCTGAACCACGGACTGCTTCCAGAACGAACTCCGCCCCCACTGTGCGCACTCCAAGCCCTTAGTTGCACCCCATGTGCCCTGCCCGCTGCTGCACACTCACGCAACTGCCTAGGTGACGGAGAACATGACCATCACACTCACGGTAACGGACATCACGCCGACAGAGCTGCACATCACGGGAGGGCCGGAGGGCGCAAAGGTGTGGGTGCATGGTTTTTTTCAGAGCGCGCCGTATGAGGTTGGCCAGGACACTGACGGCAACGATTCTGACGATGCGATGGACCTCATATTTGGAGGGGGGTCCGACGGGGACTCTGATGAGGAGCGTGCCTTTGCTGCGGTGAGTGCCGGTTGTGGCTGTGTTTGCTTAGCGCCGCTGTTTCTGTTTTGTGGGTAGGTGCATGTTTGAGCTGGGCACAGCCGTTACAGAAGCTAATGGTGAAGGGAAGCTCATTATGTAGTAGTAAAAGCTCATCGTGTACTGCTGTAGTACTACTGTAGTACGACTTGACTCATTTGCGGAGGGGGACCAGAGAGTGCGCGTGTGCTGCGGTCGCTGACAGTTGGCATTTTTTTCTGCCCAGCACTGCTGATGGTGGTGG
Source organism: Ophiocytium majus (assembly GCA_032358315.1). Taxonomy (NCBI): domain Eukaryota; class Xanthophyceae; order Mischococcales; family Ophiocytiaceae; genus Ophiocytium; species Ophiocytium majus. The sequence goes on along the minus strand of JAULBY010011836.1, from coordinate 22,262 downwards.
TGGTATGTATATACTACTACTTTGAATTACCTTGAAGTACTTTTGAAGTACTGAAGTAATAAGCACCTGTTTAGCTTTTTGGCGACAGTAGTTCTGGTGACGGTAAGTATGACACCATCATCAATTTGCGACAGATCGTAGGGCAGGGTGCGATGAGGAGCATGCCAGTGCCGCGACCAGTGTGGCAGTCAAGCATTCTGTTTTTTTCTGCACACTGCGGCTGTCTCGCTGCGGGAGCTTCACCCATGACGTCATCTAATGAGGCGCTTCGAAGTGGTGCTGCTGCAGAGCATCAGAATCAACGTCGCCGGTGTGCACAGCCCTGTTGTGTAACGACCCTTGCACCCTTTATGACGTCTTTGCTAGTGAATGTTGCGGCACTACTGTTGTGTGTCTGGCTAGAGCTGTATGGGCAATCGTGCAGCGCTGCCAGGCTGCACCTGTACAAGCCCATAGTAGCATCCTACTCTTAACTGCTGTTGAACAGGGTTGTTACCATATGATACGATGCGTACATGCGTATGTGCATACGATACGTATGTATGTGCACTTTTTTTTGGCCCCATACGTTGGCATACCGGCGCCCTCAGCTGGTGTTCAGGCACCTTTGTGGCACCATGGAGGTGCCATAGCAAGCTTGAGACTGTCTCCGTTCGGCTCGGTAGGTGCCGTAGCGCGTGCATCCGATGGGATAACGCAGGCACTCATCCAACCCCCTAACAGACAAGGTACTTGCCCGTGGCCGAGCAAACTGTAGCAGACCCCCCCCCCCTGTAAACACAGGATTCTGAAACCATCCTGAGCACGACAGGCAAGAAGCCATGCACGCCGCACCATAGCGTGCAGCAGTGGGTACAGGCGTCTCACAGCTGCTCAGCACAGGGGATGCCCATGTATGGCGCGCGTATGCGGCAGTTTCGGCCGGGTCAGGGCGTCCACGCATGTAGCGTACGTATGTGACGTTTTCAGCCTGATATGTATGCGGCGCATGTACTTCTAGAAGTATGTGGTGTCGGCGAGCGTATGATAACAACACTGCTTTTGAACAACCCAGCACATCAAAAGTGAACAACCCACCAAGTGTTGTTGTGTGACTGCTGCTGCAACTGCGCCCGCACCACCACAGCTGCTGATACATGCTGCTGCCTTTGCTTTCTGACATGTGCAGCAAAAGCTTGCGGCAATGGAGGCGGACGGGCAGGTTGAACAAGGTGCAGAGGAAGATTCTGAGGGAAGTTCGGAGGAAAGTTCTGAGGAAGAAGAGCTGGAGGAGCCTCCGAAGAAGAAGAGCCATGGTGCAGCTGGTGCTGCACCTGCTCAAGTGGCCAAGCCTGCTGCTGCCAAACAGGTGCGTTTTGTGTACGCCACGCTCCTGTTTGGTACCACTACTTCAAAGTACGTGGTAAAAGGGATACACTCTGCAGCGAAAGAACATGGGTCCCTTCCGTGAGAGATAGTTTCTGGAGTGGGTGGCTTCGCTGGTGTTTGTGGTGCTGCCACCCGGCATGCACCTGTGGCAGTGGTAGCCGTAGCAGCCATATTACCCGTAAAAACCTAAATTGGAGATAAGCAGGGTGCTTGGTGTCCACAGAGTGGTGATAAGTAGTTTTACCCACATACGTTGACCTATTGAAATTACCTATCACTACATATGTAACCCAGCTTGATTGTCATGTTTCACAAAGTGCCACTGGAGTAGTCACAAAGGCTTCTAACGCCTTGTTCATTGTGGCTTGGTGGTGGAATGCTTCTGCACCATCATTGCACATGCAGTGTACAACACCCTCTAGTGTACATCACACCAGCTTCAGCATGTACCAGAGTAAACCGTTGTAGTTCGAAGTAGACCACAGCAGCTGTCACCAGTCACAGCCATGCCTGCTATTCTGCCCAGACCACTTGTACACAGAACGCTAAACCTTGTTTCACCCAGGACATGAGCTGTTTGATTGGTACAAGTTCAGGTTGCCTGCAATAACAGCAGCAGCAGGCAAGTGACGGCATGTTGCTCTAACTAAATGCGTGTCATGAATGTGTGATGCAACTGCGTCCAACCAGCACCCTGGGACTTTCCTGTCGTGTTCCGCTTGTAATGCAGTCTGGCAAGCCCAAACCAGTATCTGTGCCTTCAGCGGCTGGCGGCCAGCAGAAGCGGAAGCACGGAAAGAGGTAACAAGCAATAAATATGTTCCATGCAGGAGCAGACGGCGCAATGGGCACGGTGATCCAAACTGGAGCCACAGCAATCACATATGCGCCATCATAACCCAGCAGTGGCAGGCATGGTGAAAGGGCTGGAAACACTGGCAGGCCAACGCATGTGCGTGGCTTCATAATATCGAGGGAGCTGTGCCACAGGCTGCTATTTGATGTCATAGGTGTACCTCATGCTCTCGAGTGCTTGCCGTTGCTGGTTGCCGCTGCGTTTTCCTGCTGCATCCTGTGCGCACATGCATCATGCACACATCATTCGTGTTACTGGTAAGGTGGTTATGGCAGTGAACTGCTGTCCACTCAGCTGTGCACCTCTTCGCTGTGATAGCACGGGTTGTGTGTGATGTTATACTACAGGATGTAACCCCTGCCAGCTGTTGTTGCAAGACGGTTTACAGGCCCGGTGCTCATGGCTCGCACCATATACTCAGTCTGGTAGCAGGCTGTGTGCATAAATTTGCCCGCACCAAACATACGGCAACAAAACGTACAGCGGCCAGCCTCTCCAGCTTCGCCTTTTCGCAGACCTGCGCCTTTTCGCCCGTCTCGCGCCGGTTTGAGCCCCCATGGATTGTTGTTTGCCAGCATCCAGCCCCCCCCCCCCCGCGCGCACGCACAGCCAACACCTGCACCATCGAAGCCACCGCCACGCGTACGCCTAGTAGCCTCAGAAGCTTCGGCAGCCACAGCAGCAGGCACACCCGGGGGGTAAGCGGGAAGATAAACATCTTTGGCAAAGCTTGGAGCAAACAGCAGGACAGTTGCGTCGTTGCTGCAGCTGTGGCGTCCGCACTTCAGGCCGTGGCTACACCTGTAGCGCCGTAACAGGAGCACGAGCCGCAGCAGCACCCGCACCCTTTTTAATAGCAGCACGAGCGGCAGGTGCAGGGCGAGGGCCAGCAACAGCAGGAGCAGCAGATGCCGCCGCAACAGGATGCCCCCTCTCAACCGCTGCCTGCAGCTGCTGGAGGACGACACGCTCGCCACCTGCTTCCACTTCCTGGGGACAGGACACTTTCTGCTGGTGGGAGGAACCTGCAAGCGCTGGCGCAACGTCTTCCTGCGCCAGCTCTCCCCTCACACCAGCGTGTACAGCTGCCTGTGGAGAGACGAGCTGCTGCAGTTCGCACAGCAGCACGGCGGGGAATGGACATGGGCCCACGCCTGGGCGCACTTCAACGCGTGCTCCAGAGTCAACATGCGATGGAATGGACACGCCTACTTAGGAGCAGCCTTGGGTGGCCACCTCCACGTCCTGCAGTGGCTGCGGTCCGCCGGCCGCTCGCTGCACCGCCGGCGCTGCGGGCCCTCTAGCACGACCACTCAGCGCCTGCCCTGTAGCGGGCGCCCGTTGCGCATGCGGCCACCGCTCCCCCTAAAGCGGCAGCACACTCTCCTCTCTACAGCTGTCCGAGCACTTCGACTCCTTGGCGCACTGCTGTGTCGAGTCCGCAGCGGCGAGTGGTGGCGATGTGGCGGTGCTGCGCTGGGCATCCGAGCAGCCAGAAGCTGCGGGGCACCACATGTGTGCCACTGCCCTCATGGCGGCAGCAGAGGCGGGGCACGTCCATGCGCTGAGATGGGCCGCTCACCGGAGGGAGCCACGGGTAAGGCCCACCATGAACCTGATTCAGACTGTCGCAGAGACGGCAGCGCGTAACGGCCACATGGGCGTGTTGCACTGGCTGCACAATGTGCGCTGGTTTGACGTGGGTCATGTGGCGGACCCGGAGTCCCCTTCCGTGTGCGCCGCTGCCGCCATGGGTGGCCACCTGGCTGTGCTTAAGTGGGCGAGGTCTGTGGGCTGTGACTGGGACGCGCACACATGCGGGGCTGCAGCAGCCGGTGGCCACTTGCAGGTGTTGCAGTTCCTGCGCGCCAATGGCTGCGAGTGGGATACATCGACGTGTGCTGCAGCAGCAGGGTGCGGACGCCTGGAGGTGCTGCAGTGGTGCCGCAGCAATGGGTGTCCATGGGGCGCTGGCACGTGCTCACGAGCGGCAAGGGGCGACCACCTGGGGGTGCTGCAGTGGGCCCGTGCAAACGGCTGCCCCTGGTCGTCAGCAACGTCTGTCATTGCTGCAGAGAGAGCGCACCTGGAGGTGTTTCAGTGGGCGCGTGACAACGGCTGCGACTGCCGTGCCAGCGACCTGGCATGGGCACGCAGGCTGGAGGAGCAGCAGCAGCAACGGAAGCAGCAGCGGCAGCAGTGGGAGCGGCAGCGGCAGCAGCAGGAGCAGCAGCAGCAGCGGCAGGAGCAGCAGCAGCAGCGGCAGGAGCAGCAGCAGCAGCAGCAGGAGCAGCAGCAGCAGCAGGAGCAGCAGCAGTGGCAGGAGCAGCAGCTGCACGAGCACCGGGAGCAGTAGCGGCAGGAGCAGCAGCATCAGGAGGAGGCAAGTGGGATGTAGTGCTGAGGAGCGATGCAGCTGCAATGCAGGCGCTACAGCAGCTGGCGTGGCAGGTGAGGTGCGCCAGCCGCACCTGGCAATTGCAGCAGCCACAGCGGTAGTAGTAGCTAGCATCGCAGTGCAGCGCAGCAGGAAAGAGCAGCGGCACCATAGAACAAAAGTGTTGTGCTGCCAGGAGCAGTGTGTTGTTTCGAGCTATGGTGACGGCTGCGGCACTGTCACCCGTGCCTGATCCACCGCATGAGATTCATTATGAATATGTGGCTTTGCTCTTGGCAGTCTCAAGCTCAGCGCGTTACCGTTGGTCACCCATGTGTGTGGTATGGCCGCAGCGGATATACTTCGAGCGAGCATACTTCGTGGTATGCTAGTTTTCATCAGGTATTGTGTGCAGCCCTGGGGTGCCCTGGTGCCGCTGGGGCATACCAGGCATTTTTTTACTGCTGCACACTCACCGTTTACAGCACTGGTTCCGTTGCTGCCTCCAAACTTGGACGAGTACAAGTAGTCACACTGCGCTAATGTGCTGTTGACTGCACTCTGTGCACAGGTGACAATAATATGAAACCCTTCACTATTGTAGTTGAAGTACTGCCCGCACATTGTCCTTTGCAGTATGAACTACGACGTACATGCATACTTCGAAGTACATACTTCGAAGTAAGTGCACACACTGTACATTAACACGTACTTTCGAAGCTATACGTCTTTGAAGTTGCAGTACCATGAGTGGGCTGCACACCTAGTGCGTGTACATGCGCCTGCTCATGCGCCACAAGTTGCACATGTGCACATCCTGCATGCCAGTACTAGCTACAGTACTTCTTCACAGGCGGCTCCAGGTGCGCCAGCTGCCATTGCAGCAGTGACAACACAAGTAGCAGCATACAGGAGTAGGCGAGTGCGCAGCTCTGTTTTTTGGAACATGCTTGGCTTACTGCACGAGGGACGATGTGTTGTTTCATGAGCATATATGCACGCATGCCCATAGAATTATAAGTATTTGAAGTTGCAGTACAATCAGTGGGGCTGCACACCTGGTGCGTGTACGTGCGCCTGCTCATGCCTCACAAGTTGCAGATGTGGACAGCCTGCATGCCAGTACTAGCAACATCTTCGTTAGCTCCCCCTGCAGGCAAAACATGACGTTTGCACTACCCCTGTGCTGCCTCCACCCCCTCCCCTTTTCACATGCCACCTTGTACTTCTAATACTTCAAGAAGTGCCTTGAAGTATAATTTTAGGTTTTGTTGCATGCATGGCGCTTTACAGCATGTCTCCCGGTACTTGGTCCGTCCCCTTTCAATCAGAAACTCAAGAGCTCACTGTTGTTGGCAAAAAGAGTGCCAAGATCATGTGGCGCTACAGCAGGTGCTTTGGCAGCAGCGGCTAGCCTGCCTGCCGCAGCTCCTTTTCAGGCCTGCTCTGGCACCCCCCCATATGTCCAGCTTTCTCTCGTTTTTTCTCCACTCACTCCTCATGCGACAGGAAGACCAACACCTTGTGCTGTCCAATCCTCTAACCGCAGTGTGTTGCGTCCGCTGTCCCGCAACCATGACCGCACGCCACTCTGCGCAGGCAGGCTGGACTGTCCGCCGCTGGCGCCTCACCAGATCTATAGATGGCATGCCGCAAGGTGGCATGTGCAGGCAACGGCACAGTGCTTCTGGCCAGGTGCAGCGTTCACCTGTCACAGCGACACTCTCCACTCCTGGGCACTTCTGAGCTGTACGCGCACAATGCCGTCATCCAAGCTGGCATCCTGAGTGCCAGCGCGCGGTGCGTGCTTCGTTTGCGTGTAGCTTTCGCGGCGGCATGGATATGCACCACAGCGTGCGCGGTGCGTGGCGGCAGAGCGGATTTTGTGCCTTATATCAGTGGGCGTGTTGGTGCTGCTCACCGATGAATGGGTTTGCGGCAAACCCCACCCGGTGTGCACGTGCTGGTGTGTGGCACGTATGAATGTGGGAGCATTGCGCAGGCGCCCATAGCGCGTGCACTCGCAGCCGCCGCACTTTGCATCCTGCTCGTGAGTGTGCGGTGCGTGTTTCTTCGGCATGCATGCGGTGCCGCAGAGTGAGCTGGGGACGGTTAGTTGAGCCTTTGTACATCGACTCTGCGTGGTTCCGCTAGCAAACCTGTTGTGACATACCTACAGCCCTGGTTGTGGGCAAACCGGACCTATGCATGTGTTTGTGCTGCAGCACAGGGCGCGCACGCCTGGGGCTGGTGGTGTGCGTCATGCGGGTGCGCGGCACCGCTATACCAGCTGGCCTGTGCCCACAACTTCTGCACAGCAACTGCCTTGCATTTGAGTCAGCATACTGCAGTTGTGTTTGTGTACAAGTGTCGGACGTCTCGTGGTGTGTGTGCCTGGTGTGTGCTGCTGTTTGCTGTTGTTGCTGCTGTGTGCCTGGATGTGTTGTCACCATAGATGATGTTGGCGCTGGCTGGCTTCTCGGCACCATAGACATGTGTGCATGTCTGGGCACGCTGGAAGGTGCCTGTTACGCGACAGCTGCCTCATGTTTTTTAGGTTGCCTGTTGGTGCCTTGTTAACACACGTTGGTGCATGGTTGCTTACAACTTTGCCACCTTGCAATTGCATTTGTGTCACATAATTGCCCTCCAGGCGGGAGGGGGGGGCTCTAGGGACTTACGGGAATGAGGTGGTCGCAAAGGCTGTGACGATGGAGCTGCACATGCATGTGCCCATGTGCTGGCATGGTCTGGGCAGTACTGGTGCCCATGTTGCCAAGTTGGATGTGTGCAGCTAATAACCCCCAATGTTAAAGTCCAACATGCTTGGGCCTGCCACATGGCGTGCTTCGAATTTCGAGTTGTGAGTTATCCTGCCGCGGCACCCGGATATGCAAAAAAGAAAAAAAGGGGATATGTACCCGGCGGGTTTCGATCTCGCGACCTCCCCCGAGTGGTACATATGTGCAAGTGTTTCCATATTTCGTGCGGGTTGATAGGCGTGTGATGTTGAGGGGGGCCTCATCCATGATCGATGGATGCTCCGCTAATATGTGCGGGAGTGTCGGGCTCCCCCCGCCCTTTTTTTATTCGCAACTTCAACTTGAAGTTTATAAACTTCAACTTGAAGTTTCTAAACTTCAACTGTCCGGGTGTTAAGGTAAACTTCAACTGTCCGGGTGTTAAGGTAAACTTCAACTGTCCGGGTGTTAAGGTAAACTTCAACTGTCGCTATAGCATGTCCCCGCTGTGCCGCTGATGTCCCCGCTGTGCCGCTGATGCGCGCGCCTCCCCGATATATATCCCGCTGGCATCTCCCCAGCGCACCTCCCCCTTGCACCTCCCCCTTGCACCTAGCGCACCTCCCCCTTGCACCTAGCGCACCTCCCCCTTGGACCTAGCGCACCTCCCCCTTGCACCTAGCGCACCTCCCCCTTGCACCTAGCGCACCTCCCCCTTGCACCTAGCGCACCTCCCCCTTGCACCTCTCCCTTGCACCTCCCCCTTGCACCTCCCGCGTGCACATCCCTTCGTGGTATATCCCGTAGACGCCCGTGTGCATTATAACCATGGGATGGGCTGTTTTGTTTCAGCCCCTCTTTTGCAGAGCACTCAAGAATACAGAGTTATGTAGGCGAATGATAGTGAAATGATAGGTCAAAAATGGGCTCTTTTTTTCGGACTTAGTTTCTGCATGGAGTATGTACATGCTTTTTGATATTTGGTGATACGCATATCCATTGTCATGATTTCAGTCCTGTATACAACTTTACTTAAATGGGCTAAAAAAAAGCACTTTTTATAGATAACCATACTACGTCATTCGCCTCCTCAAGAAGGGGGCGTGGGTGCGCGAAAATTGCATGGGCCCAGAGGGGCCTTTTTTGTTCAGCCCACCCGCTAGTTCCCAGTGGTTTTTTTCAGCCCACCCGCTAGTTCCCAGTGGGTGCGATGGAGACAAGGGAGATGGCGCGTATGATGACGATGACGACAGGGCAAACAAGAGACAACAATCATAGAAACTGGGATGTGCAAATTTTGTGTATTGTACGGGGAGAACACCCGGATCCCTGAGCCCTGAAAAAACTGGTCAGCTCTGGAGGCCCCAATTAACTTGTAAGCTGTAAGCGAGACGACAGCACTTTCTGTCTGCTACACTGAGGTAGGAGGCAACCGTCCGTCCAGGCCAGGCAGGTGAGGGGCGCTGCTGTTAGTAGCGGCTAGAGGGTGCTTTGGGTGCACATACAGGCAATAATTTGTTGGTGCTCAGCAAACAAAGCAATGGACGACTGGACAGTTTGCATAAGAAGCCGTGATCGTGAAACGGGTACAACTGATTCTTATTCAGTGAGGTTGCCGCTGGTGCCAAAAGCCAGGTACCGGGCGACTGTGAAGTTCGCATGTGCGAATCTGACTACTACCACTACGGCCTATAAGATGGAGATGCGAGGCGCTGGGCTCACCAGATTTGGCAGCACCAGCAGCACCCGCCCTGGTAGCACTGACTGGGACCCTGACCCGTGGTGCACTGCTGCCATATTCACTGGGAGCAGCAATCTCAGTGACACGGGACGTGTGCACTTTGAAGATGCTCCCAGTTACATGAACATCAGGTTCAGACAGGTGTCCAACCTGAGCTCCCCCACCATGCCAGAGCATGAGATAATGCTCATACTGGAGAAAGTAGGCTAGAAAGCGATAACCATCTGCCCCCCCGCGATGGTTATGACCGCGTCCGCTTCCACCGGCGACGTGATGGTCACGGCAGCCACATTGGTCAGCTCAGCCGTCTGGAAGTTGAGCAGCAGCGTCATCGTGTTAGCCGTGGTGCTCGTGCCGCTGAGCGCGGTCTGGAGCTGCGAAAGTGGCTGGAGTTCATTGCCGATCATGAACGAGCCACAGATCTCGGGACCAGTAGTACGTGCGACGATCTCCTTTGTAGTGTACTTCGTATCGACGTCAAAGTCGTCCCTAGTAATCAGTGTCGGCAGGGACTCGCTAGTGATAGACCCCGCAGCGAACACCCGCTTGGCCTCAACATACGCTTCAACGGCGGTATCAATACACGACACAGGCTTGGGGTTGATAAAGTTCGAGCCGAGCTGCAGCTGATAGTCCTGAAGGAAATTGCGAACGCGATGCTGTGAGCTATAGTACGTCGTCGATTCGAGAGTGGAGCTGTCGCGGATAGCAGTGAGCATTCCCCTGACCGAGTTGAACCGCGCATCTACCTTGATGGCGTTGCTGGCTTGCCCAGCAGGATGCACCGTGTTGTAGCTACGCCAAACCGTCGTTGCGTACTGATAGGTGCCCCCTGTCATCTGCTGAATATCCTGCATGGCAATGTCGGAGATCGTCAGGCACTGCACACACAGCACCGGGTTGGTTATTTTGTAGGTAACCCCAGAGATGTCGGAGGCACCGGTGTCGCCAGACAGGGCAAGGGCGGCTGCCACGCTGTTGAGCATCAACTCGAGTCTCAATGCCGCCGACAGCCCACATGTCGGAATGTAGGTAGTACCGGCATTTAGCGTGCCGATTGAGGACACGATCGGCATTGTGTACTTGAAGTACGCATTCATATCCATGCCAGCCGGTTCCCTCAGATGGCTCAGGCCGCCCTTAGCGCCGACCGTCATCGTGTCAGAACAGGTTGCAGAGTCAAAGCTGCTCTGCAGATCGCGAAGCATACCGTGCAGCACGGGGTAATCAGACACCGATTCGATCAGCCTGGAGCCCTGGCTGCTGCTCAGCTGCAGCTGCTTGATGAAGTCCCAGGCATGCGCATGCCACTCCGTCACTTTGCCACTAGCCTGCGTACCCGACACCTCGACCTCGGATCGGAGGAACGTGGAAGCAGGGTCGATAAAAGTAGCGCGCTGACCACACGGGATATCAAACGTGAGAGACTGGCCTGGCTGGAAGTTTGTAGCCTGACTAGTAGGCGTGATTACATGCCGGGAGCTATTACAGGCAACAGCGCTGGACTTCAGCTGAGGGAAGATTAGAGACTTGGGGAGCACACCCGCCATCGTAGTTCTTTGCTAGAAATGCAATATTTATTCTTTACCAGAGGCTCTATTGTACAACTCAGCCAGTGTCTGACGCGCTGGCATGACCTCAGTTTGTATCTGGCCGACTGCACCGTTGACTGCTCTGCTAGTATCTCCTATGACCCCGTGAATCTGCCTGGCGGCCCCGGGCAGGGCTCCCAGCATGTTGTTCACATTTGTAGCACCATGCGCCACCTGTCTGAAGTGACTGGGGTCGATGCCGATGCGAGCGCCCAGCTGCTGGGCCATGGGGTTGCTTGCAACGTTGGCTACCGTCTGTGCTGCACGGCCGGCATAGGGCAGGGCGCGCTCGGCCATAGAGCCGAACCTGGCAACAGTGGGGGCAGCCTGTCCTACAAACCGACTTCCGACACGGGATGCCTGGCCAAGAAAGCGGGAGGAAGCACCAACGAGCCTTCCGAGAAATGACATTGTTGGTTACTATTTACTCATATTATTTTGCCCATTTTGCCCAGAGAACTTCGGAAGTCCCGTGGGGCGCTCCACCATGAGGCCCAGCCTGTTTGTCCATACCGGTGTAATCTGCAACGTGGCGTCCCACGCAATACTACTTAACAAGGGGCGGGACTTCTCATCCGTTCGGAATATGCGAATACCAGACAGGGAGCCCTCGTGCACAGTGAGTGTAGTAGGGTTGCGGGGTTCAACATGTAACACCCCCAGTGGAGCCACGTTACAGTTGAATCGGGCCAAAGTGTTTGCACTCCCGCTGCTGCGGGTATCTAAGCAGTCTCCTCTCAAATTGGTGGTCACGTATACGCTTTGCACGCCGCTCATGTTTACCGTATTAGTACTCGTGTAACTAACCTGGCCCGTGGCAGCTGCTATGCCCAGCAGCTCAAGCACGGTACCAGAAATAGTGAAGGGGTGCCGGCGGAAATGGTGGCCTTCAAAGTGGCTGACGAGTACTTGATGGTGTAACTGGTCGGCATGAGTACCTTTATAACAGCACAGAGCCCGCTTGCGCTGTAATTGCCGGAAGGAAGCGTGTAGGTGCTGCTGCCCAGCATGAGGATATCTGTGTATGAACTCACGGTCAGGAACGTATGCACTATGGACATGGATTGCAGGGATAACTGCACACTATATCCCTCGGGTACAAATACAGGGTGACTGAATCTGGAGTCACAGTCGTTGTAGTACTCCCCCGTCCTGACTGCATCACTGGCCCGCAGATAGAGGCTCGTGCTCGGGAGTGTCTGAGGCGGCGGCGGGGTTGCCATCTTTGCCCTGGGCAGATGTTATTTTGTGCAAAAGTTCGGTAATCTCCTGTTCCTTTCTAGACTCCAGCACGGTCTCCAGAGCGGCGACGCGCTCAGGCCCCACAGCACTCCAGCCGATGGGGAGCATCCGCAAGTCGAATGGGTCCAAACGCACTGACATTATCTGCTGTTACTGTAACGATCACATTATTTCGATGGCTCCGCGCACCGAAGCACAGACAACTGCCTTTCAAAAGTGCCTAGCCGCTCGCCTGAAAGCGCTCGAAGCCACGATTAAGGCGGTGGAACCAGAGGTGGCTCCTGAACCACCGCAGCCTGATGAGCCAGAACCCACACCCGAGCGAGCGCAAAGCGCTCATGCCTCGCGTTGCGAGTCGCCCGAGGCTGCCCCAGCGCCACCAGTTGAACCAACCCCGGTACCACAGGCGGCTATTCCTGAGCCGCCGCCTACCCCTGCACCAACCCCGGTCGCGCCAGTAGACGAGTATGACTGGGACGAGCTGATGAATGAGCTGGCCGCGCTTAAGCAGCAGGTGGCAACGCTCCAAAGCTCGCACCAACAACTCAACGACACCTGGGAGCAACACAACGTCAAGCAGCGCTACAAGATCTCATTCGTGGACTAGATAACTTGTAAGCTGTAAGCGAAACAAAGGTTCTGCGTTGAAATATATGTGCAGGTAAATAAAGCAACATGCCACGGAAGCTCCCAGATATTTCGAGTGGCATATCGACCTTGCCACCTGTTGTATCTAAATACATTTCACGCGTGCCCTCCATAGCGGCATTTATTGGCTCGACAGGCAGTGGCAAAACGTTCTTAGCTTTGTCACTCATAAAGCTCCTACGCAGGGAGGGAACGTGCACACGCATTTTTCTGATATCCCCCAGTTCGTCAAGCAATGTGCTGTACAAGTCAATTCTGCAAGAGGGCGATGTGGTTTACAGTGACATCGGTCCCAAAGTCTGGCAATCACTGCAGGAAATTGTGACCCTGTGCGAAGCTGACTCGGCACACTGGAGGGATGAACTCGAGTACCAAATCGTACACACCAAGTTTGTGAGCGGGGAGGAGGTGAGCGACCGGGAGTTACAGGAATTGGACAAAAGGGGCTTCAAGCAGCCCAATCCGAAAAGGCCGCTCCCTATTGTCCTGCTAGACGACTGCTCGCACTCTGCAATCTTCTCTACATCCGGAAAGAATCCATTTGTGAATCTCGTGTTGCGATGTCGGCATGTGGGGGAGGGCACTGGGTTGTCTATTTGGATGGTGGCACAAACCCATAAATCCGGAATCCCGAAGGCGCTTAGGCTAAACCTGACGCACATGTTTCTATGGAGTACCCAGAACCAGAAAGAGATTGACAGTCTGTACGAAGAGGTAGGAGGGATGGTAGATAAACCCACCTTTGAGCGTCTATACCACTTGTACACTCTAGAGCCACACGGCTATCTCATGATAGATCTGATTCGGAAAGAGCTCAAGCCCACCTTTTGAACTAATAAAATGCCACGTATAAAGCAAAAAGCATGCCCACCGTCATTCGTCGGAAGAAGAAGGAGGAGGAGAAGAAGCCCCGGAAGAAAAAGATTAAGATTATCAATAAGAACAAAATCAACATTACCGTAGGCGGCGGTGGCAAGCCAGCGCCAGCAGCTCCCATCATGCCCCCCTTCGTGATGCAATTGCCTGCTGCCCCTGAAAGTGACACTGAAAGGCTTATAGCGCTTTATTTGGCCGATAAACTTGAAGGCAAGAACGCAGTGACCACTCCCGTGCAGGTTGCCGACACGGGTATAGGCTCAACTTCCACCCAGGTGCAGCAGACTAGTCCCATAACCACAGCCGCGAACATGGCAGCCACTTCGGTGGGTAACGTCGCTTCGGGTGTGGCCACAGGAGTGGGTGGAGTCGCGTCTGGCCTCGGCTCTACAGCCGCTGGCCTGGGGGCCGCCGTGGGCAGTACCGCGTCTGGCCTTGGTGCGGCAGCATCCGGCATTGGGTCTGCTATCGGTACTGGTGCCGCCGGGCTTGCCGCGATGGACAGGGCTGCCGCAGAATGGAACTGGTCCAGGAGCACAGGCTGTCCCCAACCAGGTGGCACCAGGTGTGGTCGTTAATAATTACAACAGACCGTCCGAAGTACCGTATAACGAAAATGAGCTGAATAATGGCGGTGGCGGTGGCGGAGGCGGAGGTGGAGGTGGTGGCCCAGGAGGGGGAGGTGGAGGTGGGGGCGGCCCAGGAGGGGGAGGTGGAGGTGGCGCTCAGCCACCAAGACAGCCGCCAAGACAGCCGCCGAGGCAGCCTCCCAGGGGTGGTGATGACGATGATGATGACGGGGGTGATGGCGGGCCGCAGCCTGGTGGGGGCCGAATACATGTCATAAGAGGCGAGCGGGGGAAGCGTGGAGCTGACGGACAACCGGGGCGAGACGGAGTTGACGGGGCGCCCGGCGAGAGGGGTGAGCGGGGAGAACGTGGCTTCCCCGGTCAAGATGGCCAGCCGGGCCGAGACGGAGTTGATGGGACACCTGGCGAGAGGGGAATGCCCGGTAGATCAATCCAGGGACCTCGCGGTGAAAGAGGTCCCCCCGGTCGTCCCGGAGTGTCGCATTTGCCAGAGCGGGTTGTGTTCCAGCCCTACCGAGCACCTGGCACAGGTGTAGTGATTGAGATGCAAGGACGTGCAACCACTCCCGTCGAGTACGCTGCTGACCGAGTCCCCACGGGCAGTGGCTCTACCATCCCCCTACAACCGACTCTGACCGAACAGGCAACAGCCATGTCCGAGAGGTTGCAGCGTCGCAGTCTGATGAGCCTAAGGGCTACTCCTGTTGTCCCGAGTGTGGGCGATGTACACGATAGGCGTCTCGAAGCCCAGGAGGTGCTGACCAGAGTGAGCAGTTGGTCAACAAAAATAGCGAGCCCAAGTAAAGGATGTCCACGCTCACGAACGAGACGGTCACCGCCGATGCGCTGGCTGACCTGGTGCTGAGCGCACTGTCATCTCAGCGCACGGCAGCAGCGTACCGGCCACAGATATACACCAGGCGCCTGCCTAGGCTGCCTAGGCAGCGACCCGTCATAGTGGTGCCACGCGTGAGGCAGCAGGCAAGCAAGGCACCGTTACCGCTCGCACATCATGGACTGCACCCCGCACGAGTGAGGGGGCTGGCGGCGCCGCAGCGCAGGCCCCTACTACTGTTTCCTCGAGTCAGGCGACTGGGTCCCCAGAGGCGACCACCGATACTGATGAAGAACCGTACCTCGACGCGCATGGCCTACCTCGTAACCGACTCGACAAGGTGTGTGTGTTAATAATGACGCGAATTGGAACAACCCGGGTGCGCTCTATCTCACCGGCACCGATGGTGCAACTATGATCTACATGGCAAATGCAAAGCTCCCTTCAGGTAGCGCTTGTCCCGTCTACGGTGGTATAGGTGGCATATCCACACACTTCAGGGCGTACTACAACAATGCCACCAACAATGGCTTCGTGTGGGAGCGCGGAGACAATGTTGGTATAGCAGCTCTGAACTGCAACGGCGCCCTGCAAATTAAGTCCACGTTTCTGAGTGAAGGTGGGATACTCTCGTCCACCGTATGCGGCCTCAAGCTGGGCCGAGTAGCACGCGCAGCAGCCAGACCTGAACGCGCGGGTTTTCAGGGGGTTGAGCAATCGCACCGCCCTCCTGGAATCCGGTTACATGCCCGCCGCCAAGGTGTTCTTCAGCAACGAGTACGGTGGTGGTTTGGTGAGCGTTCTCCCCGCAACATCGTACGAAACAGAGGGGATGTCTCACCTGTTATTGGCGATGTTCGTCACTTCTGAGGGCATCAACACGGTGGGCGGTAACATAGATATAGGGCCCGACTCCGTCTTGATTGGTCCCTACTTGGTGACTGACGGTGCAGCCATCGGGGGAATTGACTTTGCTACATGGGCCACACAGGTCGACGCAGACATTCAGTCGCTCATTATTGGCAGCGCCGCACAGGGAGTGTGGAGTGCACTAGACGCGGGATGGGGATGGGCGGCGCTAAACACACTCGAGCTGCCCAAGTTCTTTCCGACGCCGAAGCCCCCGATTGTGCCAGTGACCGACGCGGTGTTTCAGGAGTCGTACGATATGCTCAAGGACAGTTACCAACAGGTCTTAGATGTGGATGCCAACACGTTCTCCTGGGGCGATGTGGCCAACCCCATGGTGGAGATGGGTGAAGCGGGGACGTGGACAGACCTGGCAGGGCAAGCCGTATCCCGCGCAAGTTCCTTCTTTCGCATCAACTCGTACACCCAGATAACCGAGGGACTAGAGGTGGCAAAGACAGTGAAATTGGGGCAAGAGTGGACGCCCCTCCTGGCAGCAGCGGGAGGTGTGGGTGCCGCCACTTCGGAGAACCCATGGGTCGTTCAGCTGGGACTCAACGCCCAAGTCCTCTACGACGGTACACTCGAGTGTACGGACATGGCGTGCGATGACATAGTGGCCGACACGGTGGTGGCAATAGTGAAGGGTAGGCGCAGGCAGCATGTGGTGCCCATTGGCGCACCAGGTCGGCCATGGCGCCGACTAGGGGTGGCGATGGGCAGAAGTGAGACAATGTACACAACCGCTGTCTCGTCTACACAGGCCGTTGCCAAGCGATGCCGGCCCAGGGCGTGGCCGGTTGAACAGGGCAGGCTGCAGCACCGAGTGGGTACCGTCAACTCGAGAGTGAACACGATACAGCGGCTCTGTAGACCCAAGATAGGGCTAGCTCCACGCAACAGAAGGCGTCCACACACCAAAACGGTTCTGATGCCGCCGCGCCAGAAAGCAGCCGCGAGCACGACCATCATACAGGTGCAGCGCACCAGACACGCGATCATACCTTCTCCCGGCAGCAGTGCTCTGAAACGCATTCGCACACTGGTAACAGCATAGATACGACCGTGCCAATCACCGCCATGCGACTGGCGAGCAACGGCAGGCTACGCGGAGCAAGTCCTTCTCCTATCGTGCCTATAGTGCGCAGAGCGGCGAACATGGCGCTCACAGCGATGCGTAGGCGAGTCACCGCCGCTGTTATCGCTCCCGTCACAACCGTGGTCAAGAGGGTGGCGGCCATGCTTACCTCCCTCACTCTAAGCAATCCCATTTTGACCGGGATAGTGGGCGGCGACTACGGGACCGTGACTACACTAAACACCTGGGTACAACTCGGGACGTTCGGAACTCGTTTCGACGGCGTGATCCAGGTGGCGGCTTCTGGAGCATCCAGGCACATGGTGTATGACATCAGAATCGCATACGACTACTCTGTGGCGACTCCCTACGTTGCCGTCGAAAGCAGCGGCCTGTACGCCGCAGGAACACCGTGTCTTGGCTCTATTTGCGTTACCGATCTGGGATCGTACGCGAGCACGCACACCGTGTACGTGCAGGTCACTGCTGCGGGGAACACGCAAGTTGCAGTGAACGCGCGCTCCTACGGTACCAACGGGAGTATCTTCTGGGCGTTCACGGTCGCGGTACAGACGTACGCAGGCACTCCAACCGGGTACATCGTTACTCCTGCTGCCGGGCTCAACTGCACAGCGGTAGCCGCAAGCACGCTTGAGTGCGGGACATTGAGCGCCGCCAGCACGGTGACCGCCGACGGCGCCATAATCTCCAATGAGCGTCTCAAGTCCGGGACCGGTTGGGCGGATGGAGTCTATCTACCGAGCGCAGCATACACACGGACAGTGACTACAGGAGGTTTGAACACCGGGACGGTAGTCGGTCCCTTTGCCATAACCAGCAGCTCGTTCACCTCCCTCGAAAGCATTGCTTACATACAGTTCATGGTACAGGGACGTGCCCAGGTTAGCACAGGTTACACCAAGATAATTCCCTATGTGAAGTCAGGTGCTACCTACTACGGCGCCGCAGGCTCGCAGGGACACTATATCTTGGCCTATAATGCCAACGGGGTGTACAGCGGTATGTTCGCAGGCTACTTTACGATTCCTGCAAATGCCTCTTGCTCGCTGTACATGACCACCGAAGAGTGGAGCGCAGTCTACACGTACTCCCTCAGTAGCTTCAAGGTGAATTTCGTCGCGTGATCACGCACTCAGCTCGAAAATAATGTGCGGACCAAGTACAAAAGCATCGACATGCTCATTTCGGTGCTGCTGCCCGGCGCCACCTACGCCAACGGAACGTTCACCATTCCGTGGACAGCTCTCAACTCTATTCTGGCCAATCAGATCACGGCAGCCGACTCGAGTGAGAGGCTTTGTTTTGCGCTTTTGCAGGCAATATTGACCAAGCAGAACGCGGGGACTGTCAGCCAGCCCACGCTGGCCATGGAAGTGTCAAACGCCTCCCTATCTTTGTCGAGTTGGGAAGTAACTTCAGACACGTTCTCCGACAGACTGGTGAGCTCATTTTTGATTTCGTTTGACGCCGGTAGTAGTGTTGCCCCCCTCATGATAGATGGTGATACTGTCAGCTCAGTGTAGATGGTGCCCACTGTTAAATCCCTTGTTCGGTTAATACAAAAGTTCAGATTTGTACTACTAGACCCCGCCTCTGTCTCTTTTTTTTGTGTGCATGTTACTAAACCATGGCTGCTGCTGAGTCCCGTGCCGAAGCTGTTGTTGGCAAGGCCGAGAAGTTGGATAACCATCCCAAGGAGGAGCTAGACGACCCTGACATTAAGAAACTCTTTGCCAGACTCAACCAATGGAAGTTCAAGAAGTCAAATAAAGAGATTGAGGAGCGCTGGCCGCCAGAGTACCGAGAGGGATTAGAGTTTGATAAAGATGTAGATTTGTGGATATTTCTCGGGCGGTTCGTGCTGACCCAAGACCTCATTTACTACGTTCTTGAGGAGGAGCATAAAGACGTACCGGACTCGATGGGCATTCACGCGTTCAAAAACTACTTGGGTTCTCGGTACGTCGGCATGAGTACTCCAAACGTCATCAAATTCTTGGCGACCGCGGACTCACATCTCAAGTGGAGAAACAGACACAAGTCCCAAAAAACAAACACCACCCTCGTGTCCAAGCCCTTTTCGGAAATTGCAATCGACATAACCTATCTCCCGGGTAAAATGACCTATAAATACATTCTAACCGCGATTGACATGTTTTCCCGCCATGTTTGGGCAGTCATGCTAAACACGATGGAGGCGCCAAAAGTGTGTGAAGCCTGCAAGGCCCTAATGGAGGGACACCAGTTGAAATTTGTGCGCGCGGACAATGGCTTCAGAGGCGCGGAGTACAAGGCATTAGGGGAGGAAATGGGGTTCAAGTGGAAGTATACTACACGATCAAACCCGCTTGCGAACAGAATGATCGAGCGTGCAAACCGCTCCATAAAGACCATGTTCTTGTCATATCTCAATGAGCAGAGGGGACGCAAGAGCATCAAGTATGAGCTGGTGAGAGTAGTCAAGATCATGAACCAGACTCCCAGTGCAGCCACGGGGTACCGCCGCCGAGATCTCATCGATCCCGATATTCCCGCGTCAGTGCTGAAACAGGCAAGAATAAACCAAAAGAATGCGGCATCAGGGAGGAACCAAAATTTGAAACTTAACTTCCCGCTTAAAGTAGGTGATGTGGTGAAGGTGGACGTGCTAGCTCTGGATTAAGGGCTGCAAAGAAGGCGAACAAGTACAAGGCCTCGCACGAAAACCCGTTCTCCGATGAGAACTATCACGTGTCACAAGTGCGGTCAGATGGCATGTACGCTCTCCGTGAGAAGCCCGGTCAACTGTTCATGAGGGGCCAGCTCTGCTATGTGCACCAAACTCAGGATCGCGCGGCCTATGTGACCCAGTGGCAGGGGGCCACAGACCCTGTTACTGGGTACCCCGTAGGCAAGGAGGACCCATGGGGTGCTCAGGCCAGAAGAAAATCAGAGCAGGAGGCTAGAGCACAAACATGAATCCAGTAGAGCCGTTCAATCCGTTCTCCCCCGTCCCTGTATACTTGAAAAGGGCCTCCCATTTTAAGCCAGGTGGCACCACCAAGGGAAACATGACCTTCCAGTGTACGAGGCAGTGCATGGTGAGTCCAGGGGAATTCGTTATGAAGTTTGATTAGAATACTAGTGAGTGCATGAAGAACCGCTCGGGGATACTCCACTTCTCAATGATATTGTCAAGAGCCTGTTCCTGTGCTGGAGTGATATCGCGATCGCACATGAAGTCCCGGACGCCGTTGAGGAACTTGGTGTCAAACTTCTTGGGACAGCACTCCTCAGCCCATGCTAGGATGCCGGTGATCTTACCGTCAGGCGAAACGTGGGTGTGAGCGACCATGGTGTTTTAAGCTTGTACCCTATACCGACAAAAAAAAGCGCGCGGTCATTCGCATCAACTTTGAAAAATATTACAATTTTTTTTAGAATGTCACAAGATGACCGGGCGGCGATGAGCGACCCATTGTTCACGAGAGCGAAGAGGCAGATCGGCCCAAACAGGTCCCTCTAGTGACAACGGAGGATTTCGGGCACCCCAAAAAGGGCCAAAAACGTTCGCCGCTCGTGCGCTTTCGCGGTAAATCATTGTTTAGGGGGGCGGATGGCCAGTGGGTCCCCCCTGAAAATCATCTTACCATCTGTTTTACGAACGCCTACTGCCAACGGAGGATTTTGTATAATATTGTGTTCTTGTTTCTGACTATTATAATAGTGGCCATATGCCCCATGCCAGGATGGGGTGCGCGCGTGTGCGCTGTTGCCCGAAAAAAATATTGTGAGTGGGTATCAGCCAGCAGCTATGGATTTCGACTCGACGACGGCCGGTGACATTGTCAAGAGCATGGACGACCAGCAGGTGGAGAATGAGTACTGTATCGCAAACGGGCAGTGCCCCGTCTGCGGCCACGACACGAACCACACCAAGAAGCCGAGGGCCTCGCTCAAAGGCCACATGTACATTTACAAGGATAAGAGACATCAGCTGTGGAGGGATCTCTACTGGAAGCGAACGTTTTGTTTGAGCGGGGAGCGGTTCTCGCACAGGGTGCACAGTGTCGCAGAAGTAGAGGGGCTGATTACAAAGCACTTTGGAAAGTCGATTCTGGACAAGATCAAGGGTGGTGGAATACAAGTCAATTAATTTACTCTGATGCGCTTCTGAAGGGGGTACCCCCATGTGAGCACCTCGCTCTTTCGCTTGTCCGTCTGTATTGCAACCAGCTCCTTCCTCGCATCTGAAAACACTTCGTCATCTGCAAAGTGCTTCTCGAGTTTCTCGAGTTGTGCGGGCGCCATGTCGGGTCTGGGGGCGTACTGCTCCTTGGCCGGAACCGCCTCCTGGTGTCTTCTCGTGTACCAGGCCTCCGGGTCGAATGACATGGAGTCCACCATGACTGCAATGCCAGCATCCAGTTTGGGTTTCTTGTGATCCTTGCTTGTGATCCCCAGCTTGTCCTTGAGAACCTTTTGGGTCTGCTGGAATGGCTTCCCCGTGCCGATCGTGATCCCCATTAGGGCCAGCTTCTTGAGCTCGGCGGCGGCCATCTCCGGCTTGAAGTGCTGGTGGTGGATCTCTTTCTCGAAATCGGATGGAGATGTCATTCCGAGAGCCTGGGTGAGCCCCACGAGGTGGTTGATCTCGATCGTGGCGTGTAGTTTGGAGGTGCCGTGTGCGCCGTCTTTCGCAGTTGATTTCACAAAGTCCACCAGGTAGGGGAGCTGGTCTTTGGATCCCAGTACACACCACTTTTTCAAAATATCCCGATTCTTTACAAACTTGGGGAGAACACTCTTGATCCCCGTGTCATCCATATTGGGGAACATTTGGGTGGCCTCCACCAGGGGGAGAATGATCTCCTTGATGGACCTCGTGTCCAGATTCAGATCCGGGTACGTGTCCTTGAGAACCGCATGCTCCTGGGCGCACACCTTCTGTTGCTTGGCCAGCTTGTAGAGGGTGTTGCAGCACCTCTCATCCTTGGCCAGATCGGTCACGTCAATGGCATTGATCTCCTCGGTCCGCTTCTTGGCCAGCTCCTCCTTGCACTCGAAGAAGTCCTCCACCACCTGCTCGTCGCACTCCAAAGTATCCTTGGTCACCGTGTGCTTTGCGAACCTGCACACGTGCGTGAAGAACCCGAGCCAGGACTCCTGAGAGAGTGTGTAGTGCCTCGCGACATTGGCGTGGGCGGTGGCGGCCAGAAGCCCATCGGGCAGCTTGTGCAGCTTGAACACCGCATCGTCTCTGCTGAGTGTAGTCGCCAGCCCCGCCCTCGCCGTGTCGTACATCTCCTTGGTGTAGGCGGACGCCCCCACTAGCCGATCGTACTCCACCTGGTACTCCTGTTCTAGCTGGGAGTACATGAGGCGGTAGTCCTCGTTGATCACATTGTT
>JAULBY010011825.1:0-23634 GCA_032358315.1 Ophiocytium majus | reverse complement strand
GGCGGCAGCGCTGCGGAGCGACGGCAGCGCGCGCTACGCCGCTGTCCGCGAGCACGGCGAGGGGAACGCGCACACGCGCGAGGTGTTTGACGCCGCCGCGGCTGCAGCCGCAGATGTGCTGCGCGGCACGACGTTTAACCTGCGGCGCGGCGCCATGCGATCCGACTACAGGGAGGCGGGCTCTGTCTGCGGCAGCTGCGGAAAGCCCCTGTTCCGAGTCAAGGCTTGCGGATGCGGGTGGGTCAAGGGGCAGCCAGCACAGCCGCTGCCGCAGGGGCAGCGGCAGCAGCAGCGCCAGGCGCCGCAGCAGCAGACGCCGCGCAGGGGCAAGGGTAGGACGGGCGGCGGGGGAGGTGGGGGGTCCCCGGCACCGCGGTTTGCTGCGTAGCTGTCGCCGCGAGGCAGCGGCACTGTCTGTGCCAGCACCCATTTTTGGGCACACTAGGGTGCTGGCGCATGCAGCTGCCGGTGTGCGCGCAGTCCTGAGGCGGCGCCTGGTGCTGCCTGCATACATGTGAATATGCATTCATCAAGTGTTTTGTTACCATAGTTCACAGTATGTCGGTACCACATGGTTGCAGTTCAAATGCGCATTCGTGAAGTGGTCCTGTCCTGTCCGCATGCTGCTGGGTACACCTGAAGTCATGGTTACACTGTGTGTGAGTCGTCGTAGCAGCAGCCTGGCGCCACGTGTCCGTAGTCCAGCACAGCACAAAACTGCCAACGCTACGCGCACAGGCCTGTCCAGTGGTGTCATGTGCGTCCGTTTGGCAGAAACTTTCAGAGCACCAGCATGAGGTAGGGACTCCAGACGGCGGTATATCCTATGGCGGGCCGGCCTGCACCGGCATGGCATGACCTACCGGTAGGAGCTGCATGTGCAAGACTGCATTGCGCGCAAGTGTATCGGCGGATATACTTTGGTGCGCTTACTCCAAGTTTGCAAACACATGCAGCGTGCGGCTTGGCGCCGCCTCACCATGAGGTAGGGACTCCAGACGGCGGCATATCCTATCACCATGAAAGCATGACCCGCGAGTGCCTATGATGTGCAAATGCGGCAAACGATGCACTGTGACGACGAAGCAGGTGCGCACTTAGCAGCCAAGCCCACTGTGTTGATGCTGGGATGAAAGTAGGTCTGCCATGCATGCGCGAGGCTCGGCAAGTGCCTGTCATTTGCAAGCGCGACACACCATGTGCACTCACGGCAACCCCTTCCAGCTGCAACAGAGAATGACAAAAAGAAAGGCAGCTTGCCCCCGCCACTAGCAGGCACAGTGCGCAACGAGTACGGTGTCATCTGTACATGGCAGCAACCTACTACTGGAGTAGTACGGTGGCACGTGTATCGTGCCCCTGATTACCGCTCCCACCCCCCACCACTCACACTGCACATTTGTGCAGTACGGTCGGCACCTACCTAGTGCCTATGCGCCAAAAAGCGGTGGCTACTCAGCATTACCACAAGCTCTATCACGTGTGGCCGCCACTTGCGGCAGCACAGCCGTGTCGCGCGCTCACACAAAGTCGCCAGTGGGCCGCTGCGCACCTCTCTCAAAACCGGCCGGCTCGGTCCCAGCAGACTCCACACTCTGCAGCGAAACTGCCCTGAAACCGCTACTGCGCGCGCTGAGAGCACGCTTGCTCCACGGCATTCGCAGGAAATTCCTGCCAGAGCCGCCGTTGCTGTCTGTGGCTGCCGCGGGGCAGGGCGACTGTGCGGGCGCCAGAACCTCTGGCTGGTGCCGTTTAAGCGCGGCGCGGATTTGTGCCAGCGATGCCGTGTACAGGGCTATCATGGCAAGGGAGCCAATGAACATGACGCGCACCAGTGCTTTTCCACCCTGTGGCGACAGGGCGTGGGGAGGAGGGGGGCGGGAGGGGGATCAGCGGTGCTCGCCACTGGGCGCTGCAAGCCGCATGGTGCTGGGCTTAGCGGGGTGGACGATGCCTTAGCGGCGCCGCACAGGCATTGTTTGTTGCTTGTGCATACCGTCATGTACATGTTCAAGGCGCTGACTGCTTCCTGCTCCAAGAAGCGGACGTAAAACGCGCGCGAACAAGACTTTCGGGGCACTTGCCAGTTCTGTGTGCTGGGCTAAGCATGCTGTGGCCACAAAGCCACTGGAAACTGCATCCTGCGGCAAGTGCACTTGGCCGTCGATAGAGAGCAGAGTGCCCACTACCCACTCTGCATCCAGCATGCAAGCATTGGCGCCTGTGGCGCTACCATGCCCCTGCAAACGGCGGCTGCCCAGCAACTTTCTCCACATACTAGACTGGCAGTAGTAAATCATTTTCCATGTGCACCTTCTGTCGCAGACGCGCGTGAGACATGCGGACATGGAGAAGTGTGTGTGCCACGACACTCACTACTAGTGAGTCACTAGACACACACACATGGCCAATATGGTGTGTCAACCGCTGCTCAGCACGCCCGCAGTGCGCCTCGCCTGCAGTGTGCCTCACCTGCAGCCTGATGAGCTCTCCAATGCCCAGCGGCACCACCACCTCCCCAAGAGAGCCCCCAACCACAAGCCACGTGCTGTTCACGCCAGACAGGGTCACTCCAAGGCTCACTGGCAAGCTCATGGCCAG
The DNA here is from genome assembly GCA_032358315.1 of Ophiocytium majus. Taxonomy (NCBI): domain Eukaryota; class Xanthophyceae; order Mischococcales; family Ophiocytiaceae; genus Ophiocytium; species Ophiocytium majus. Next base: position 21,033 of record JAULBY010011825.1, on the reverse strand, counting down.
CGGGTACATGGCAGAGCTGTATCCGCGGCAGAAGTGCACGCACGAGGCGGGTGTGCGGTGGTTAGCACTGTGCACTGTGCATGGCGTATTGGACAGGTGCAACAGTGAGAGGGAGCACGTAATGTCAACACAAACAGGGGTGGAGTGCACAAAGCGTGTTGCTGCATCCACGCTGTAGTAGTGTCCCATCCAATGCAACGTAAGCTGGTTGCCCTAGATCAAAAACCGCCATGGTGCGGTGGCCTGTGCAACAGGAGGGCCAACAGACGAAGTGCCAAAAAACCACCTGGTCAGCACGGTGTGCACAGGGGGTGCTGCATCCACCCTGAGCTGCGCCTCTGTTTGACGCATCTGGTGCAAGTGGTGCCGCCGCTGCACAGCAAATACCGCAAATACACAGCTGAGCGTACAGGTGCGCAGCCAGCACTCACAGACACAGGCCAAAGGCCCCCGCCATGCCCATGGTGACAGTCCAGCTAGTGGGGCCAACTAACAGCGCTGCAGTGGCCCACAGCATGGCTCCCGCCAGCAGCGCGCGCATCATTGTGCTCACACTCAAGAAGACTGCCGCTGGGATTGCGGCAACACGCCCAGCCGTCACCTAGAGCATGAGCAGAGCATGTCATTATAAGCACGCAGCGCACATGAATGCATGAGGTGAGCGCATTTACACGGTGCGCCAGGTGAATGAGCATGTGCAAGGCATGACAGCAGGCGCCCCCAGCACTTGATGTACTAGTAGTAAAACTGGTCTTGTGCAACACTGACCGACATGCCATAATATGCGTGTGCATAGCACGCAGAGCGCTCCATGGCAGGGGTCACAAGTGCCGTGTGCCACCAGAATCAGCAACACATGTGCAGCTAGCAGCAGCACACAGCAGTACTCACCCCCAGCCAGAACATGGTTGCAGTGTAGGCGGCATGTGCCTCGTCAACCCCCTGGAGCGACTCAACCACGGGCAGCCATCCCCCATAGCCAACTTCAAGACCCACGTATGAGAAAAAGTATGTGCTCAGCAGCAGCTGCAGCACCAGCGACATGGGCGCCAGGGCTGTGGGGGTGGTGCCCTGGTCTTGCGGCTGCAATGCTCAGCAGCAGAGCGGCAGAGCAGCAGGGGGGACAGGGCGTTTATGTGGGCAAGAGCTCGAATGAGAGCGCTCACAGCAGGCATGACGTTGCCAGTGCAAGTGTGTGCGGCGGCGCAGGTCATATGTGTCATGCTGTGCTGCTGCTAGTGCTGGCACAGCTGCCAGGTCATAGGCTCCAAAGCGCATAGCGCAGATGACGACCAGCTACATGGGGACTGCAGCACACACGGACAGTGAGCGCCACCGTTTGTGTTATCCTGGCTCCTGTGAGAAGCAGCAAGAAGCATTAACGAAGTGGTGGTGGTGCATAGGTACAACTGCACAGACAGAATAAATACTTTAGTACTTCAAAACTACTTCAACATATTTAGTGTTTGCCCGTGCCACTTGAGCTTCAACACACGTACTTGGAGTAGGGTCATGCCAGTTACAAGAAGTGCTCAGCACTATTAGTCCAATGCCCACAGGCGATCGATTAGAGCATACTTCAAGTAGCATATATATATATATACTTCTGAAGTACATACTTGAAGTACCACCACAGGGCGCACCTGTTGCAGCCGCTGCTCAGCGGCGATGCTCCTGTTGAGCTCCTCCTCCTCCCTGAGCTGCTGAGCACTGAGCTGCTTCAGCTGCCGCTGAGCAACGGCAAGAAGCTCGCCCTCAAATTCGTCTACAGTGTCTATCTCCATGTCCAGCTCTGTGTGCCCACCAGAGCTGATTTGGCTGCCCTCCCGCGTGGGGAACCCTGATGCAGTGTCACAACAGCAGCAGCAGCAGCAGCAGCGGCGGCGGCCGAAGCAGCACACAGCTTTCAGCCCTGCTAAAGGGACTGTATGGAGACAGGCAACAGCACAGTGCCAGGACCTATTGTAGCAAAGCCACCATGCGTGGCAGTGCAATGCTTCGCGGAGGCATGCTCGTTCGTCATGCCTCCGTGTCCCCTACTACAGTCTGCAAAACAAAGATGCGTTCGACAATGTGTTGTACAGCCCACAGTACCCAAGGCTGTATGCCTCAGCAGTAATAGCAGCAGCGGCGGCGACCGAAGCACCGCACACCTTCCAGCTGTGGGAAAAGGACTCTCCGGAGCGCAGGCCGCAGCCCAGTGCCAGGACCTGCTGTAGCGACGCCACCATGTCTGGCAGTGCCAATGCCTTGTATGCATGCCCATACGTCCTGCCTCCACGCCTATCCGCCATGTCACAGTCCACAGTTCAAAAAACGATGGTGTCTTGTAGAGCACACAGGTGGACACACATACAACATGCTCCAACACATACCCCCCCCCCCCCCCTTAACAAGACACCCACCTGGTTCCTCATAGCTCCCCCCCCCATACGCCGCCAGCTCCATGCCATCGCCAGAGTCGGAGGTGCCCTTTAGGGGCGAAAGGGCACCCGGCAGTGGCATAAACTGCGGATGCCGCGTGCCTGCGTACACCGCCAGTGCCCCCAGGGGCAGCCCCACTGCTGCAAATGCGCTGAAGGAGGGTCCCACCCCCGCCACGCCGACGATGAGGGGGCTCAGCAGGGCGCCGAGGCTGAACGCAAAGTGCAGTGCCTGCATCCACGGGCCCACCAGCTGCAGGCGCAGGCAGAGGCACATGTGTGTTGGTGACTTGGTCAGAACGACGGGTGGTAGTTTGGTTACGGACACAAGTGCCTGGGCGTGCAAACACACTTGGGGTGTGTGGTGTGTCACACTTGTCAACAAGATCGTGTGTGAGGCTGCGGTGCATGCGCCCGTGGCAGCAGCCTGCTAGCAGACAGCAGACTCGTGACCACACAACTATGGGAAAGTTGGAAGATACCCGGAAGAAGATTGGCACACCGGATGACAGACAGCATAGGCAAGTACCTTTGAAGTAGTCAATACATGTGGCCCATGATGTTAGGTTTAGTGGGTGAACGAGGTCATGACAAGGCAGCGCAGGGGGCGGGTGCACCGCTGACAAGGTTCAGCCACCGTGCTGCTGCTGGTGCTGCTGCTGGTGCTGCTTCTGTGTGCGGTGTGCGCTCCATGAGACGGCTTATTATTTGCACACTGTGCACGGTGACGCGTTGCTATGTGCCGCGTGCCAAGGTGCAGTGCAACGAGCAGCTACCGCAAGCTTATAAAAAGTGCTGCTGCCGGCTGCGCAAGTGTGGCAGCAGCGGCAGCGGCAGTGGCAGCAGCCAGCCCACCTCTTCATGGACCTCCACAATGGCTGCATTACCAGGCGCATCTACCGTGCCGCCTGCCAAGCCCTGCACAGACACATAAGGCAGTGGTGCGCACACAAGAGCACCTCAGCAAACTTGCAACAGCTGAGCGGTTGTGGCATCCTGCTCGTGGGGCATGAATATCCAAGGCACACTACACAGGAGAATGGTCCATGTGCAGCTGTGCCGACTGGTTCACACCTGAGAGGTCAGCAGGGTGCACTGCTTGTGATAGCTGGGCTGTGGTGCAGCCACAGCAAGAAAACAGGTTCTCAGAACACAGTTGCAGGTGCCAATCCCCATGGCATGTGCCCTCTCAAACATTGGCACGCATGCTTGCCACACAAGCAACAACCAAGTCGTGTATGCTGCGGTATGCAGCACCGCAGCAGCAGTAGCAGCAGCAGCAGCGACAGCTTACCAAACCAAACATGAGGACCGCCAAAGTGTAGAACTCCGGTGCTATCAGCGATGCCGCCCCACACAGTGACATGACAACTGTTGCCACGCCTGGTAGGCAGGGGCAGCAACGAGTGAATAAGGAAGAAATGCAGATGTCAGAGTAGGGAACACAAACTGTGCCCTTTTGGCATGTATCGGTAAGCCTTGTCAGACAGATACCTAATATGTGTGTTCTTCGAAGTGTATACATATATATACATGTACATACGGCTGGAAGTATATCATAGCCCAGACCTTACAGGCCGTGCACAAACTGCACAGCAGAAAGCATTTTTGAACAAGTGTGCAGTACCCTAGCAGGCAGAGTGGCAGGAACACGTGCGGGGAAAAAGCATGTTTGTCCGTCCGTCCGCCCGTTTGTGCCTTTGCGGATGCCGCAAACGACGCATACCCCCCCCCCCCCCCCCCCCCGGAGTGAGCGGTTGGCCCAATGCACTCAATTTCCTGCCACTTGTGTGCGGTGTCCTTGTCTTTGGTGCCCCTCTGCTTGCTGCTGCACCGCTGCGGCTGCCAATGCCGGTCGTGGAGCTGTCGCAGCTCCACATACCTGCTCAGCAGCGCGCAGCCGTTCCTGCCGTCCGTACGAGCGAAATGGTCCACAAATGAAAATGGTGCCCCCCCTAGGGCACCGTTAATGCCAGCTCTGGTAGCAGTCAGCACACAAACACCATCCAGCGGAGTTGTAAATCACCCTGTAAAGGGCAGCTTCTGGCGCGCTTGGTGAAAAAAGCACAGCGGCCACTGACTTACCAATGACGGCAAACCTCGTGCCGCCCGTGCATCGCTTGCTGTGCCCCGACACCAGCGAACCCACAAGGTAGCCCACCCCCCGTGCTGCAAACACCTGGCCAAAGCGCGTCTCCGGCTGGTCCAGCGTGCGAGCGAAGTACGTGATGGAAGGGCCTGTGGCAGCAGTGTCCGGCAGCAGAAAGCACAGCCAGCGTCAGCAATGTGAGAGTGCAGCAGACCAGCAGCGTCGGTGCTGCTGCGACACAGGGGTGTATGCACCTGTGCCCCGTTGGCAGCACGGCCGCCTGAGTGAGATTTCTTTGTGAAGCCATTCGGGGGTTGCACCAATGAATCGGCAGGCGTTGGGTTGCGTCAACTTATTCTGTAGTATTTCACGGTACCGGGCACCATGAACAGGTGCAGCAGCAACACAGCGAGTGTACAGGTGTGGGCGCCGCGCCGTTCTGTTCTGCCGAATTTCAGCGTGTTGCAGCATCAGTGTGTCGCCACCTTGTGTTTACTGCACCAGAAATCCTGCGCCAACCTCTGAACATGCTGTGGATTTACTGTCGGCATGGCCGCGAGCGGGAGCCACCTTGCGGGTGTGCCGCCACGCCACCGCGACCGCAGGCTTCGCCCCGGGGGCCCTGCTCACCTAAGGACGAGATGAACGTTCCAAGCACGAAGAAACATCCAAACAGGGGTACGCTGAGAGCAGCGCGCTCCTTGACTGGCATGTGCCTCTGCTGGCCGTCGCCTTCATGCTGCTGCTCGGCCTCCAGCATGGTGCCATCAGGGGGCCTGCCCCACTGAAGTGAACGCAAACCCTCGCACCAACTTGAAGTGGAGAGAAAGTTCCTGCTCAAAACTTCAAGTCGCGGCTGACGCGCCAGATGCCAGACCAGCACAAACCCACGGGCAGCAGCGAGGCGCAAGGCGCGGCGGAGACAGGAGCGGTGTGCCAAAACAGAAGGAACAAGCGCCTGCCCCGAACCTTTCAGATAGGACAATAGGGGTGAGCGAGAAACTTGGCTCCCCTATACTATCTTGCTGCTCGGCTGCCCTTGTCTGACTCCAAGCCGCAGCACCAGAACTACGCTGTTGCCATGCTGTCACCGTATACGCAGGTCCGCGTCACGTTGCGCATGCGCGCATTTGCATCTCTAGCCTAGAGCCGTCAACAGCGGCGTGTGGAGCGGAGCTGCTGCCGAAAGGCGGGGCTTCCTGTGTGGTCAGAAGCACCAGCTCGAACCACTACAATGCCAAGTGCATGGGGTTGTGCCTGTCGTTTCACTTTGCTCTCACGTACTGGCACTTCCTTGATGGTCCGTGCCAGCCACACCCATGCACTTGTCCGCCTTTTGTCCCACCTGGACCAGACCATAGCTGCTGCAAAGGCGCCTCAACGCCACTGCTTCAAGTTCTCTCTCTCTCTCTCCCACCCCCCCTCCTCTCTGCGCACCAGCCCAAGCTGCAGAAGCAACACACACCGCGCCATGCCCGAGCTCCCTGAGGTTGAGTGTGCGCGGCGACTGCTGGAGGAGCACTGCGTCGGCGCCAAGGTCACCATGGTGACGGCCATGGAGAGAGGCGGGGGCCCGAGGGATGGCCAGTTTGACAATGTCGTCATGGGCGAGGGGGTGACACCAGAGGAGGTGGTGCAGGCGCTGCAAGGCAGGACGCTGTTGCACGCTGGCCGGTGCGTACGTGTGGACGCACCCCTGCATGCATCACAGCGCTTATCAGGCTGATGCACGTGCTGACGTGCCGCCGTGCTCGGCCTTGCATGTCACTTTCAACATGTGCCCCCCCCCGCCCGCACAGCCAGAGCAAATCCAAGTGGCACAGTTGGTTGGACACACTCTCTGACAAGTGCACACGCGTGCGTTTATCTGCTGAGCTGCAGCGCGACAATTGACCAAATGCAGGCGGAACTGCAACGTCTGATGCACAAGCATGCCGTGGCCGTTGCAGAGCTGAGACCCCAGGTGACGACCAGAATGCCACCGCTGGCACTGACCACGCCGCAGCTGTGGCGGCGTGAACGCAGCAGCACCTGCAGCAGCCTGGATGGAGCAGCGGCACCAACAGCAGCTGGTGGCGGCTCAATGGCAGCTTGCTGCGGCGCTGCAGCACCAGCAGCAAATGACGGTGCAGCAGCAACCACACAGCGGTGCAGCAGCAGCACCAGCATCGGGTGGCGCCTCTGGTCTAGCCGCTCAAGGAGCAGGTGGGGGCTGTGTAGCTGAGGCGCCACGGGTACACACAGTGGTTGGCGTACTACGTAGTATACCGCAAAGGGCCTTGCCATCACCGGGTGTGCCAAAAACACAGCAGTGGAATGCCCCGCAGCGGCAGGCGGACGCAGCTCGCCGCCGCACAGCAGCAGTCGGCGGCTGCGGGTCCGCCTGCTGCTGCGGGGCCTTCACCGCTGTTTCTTTGGCGTGCTCGGCGGTGTCAAAGTCCTTTGCGGTGTACTCCTGAAGCGCCACCGTGTACTCGTGGCGCCTCAGCTCCACCGCTGCCATCTGCTCCTTGAGCTGCTCCAGAGCTTCCACCCGACTGCTGCTGCTGCCGCCGCATTGCTCTCCACTGCTCCTCATACGGTTGCTGCTGCACCGCTATTTGCAGCTGGTGCTCCTGCTGCCGCGCCACCGTCAGCCGTCGCTGAACCACCAGCAGCACCTGCTGGTGCTGCTGCTCCAGCGCTTCCAGCTGCTGCCGCTACTTGAACGCCGCGACAGCTGCTGCTGCGGCGTGGTCAACGCCAGCAGTGGCAATCCGGCCGGCGAGTGCCGTCAATTCGTTTCTCAGCTCCGCGGCTGCCGCTGCGGCATTTTGTGCGCCAGGCGTTGCAGTTCCGCCTGCATTTCGTCACGTACCCTTGTCACGCTGCAGCGCAGCAGGCGAACGCACGCATGTGCACTTGTCAGCGAGTGTGTCCCATGAGCACAGCCACGTGCAAGTGCTGTTGCAGTGGGGGCGGGGGGGGGCACGTGGTGACAGTGACATGCAAGGTCGAGCATAGCTGCTGCAATGCTATCTTGCTGCTCACACGTGCCACAGACGCGCACGTACCTGATTGCTTGGACTGTCTGACATCTCCCCCCAGGAAAGACGTCTTCAGCACCACCCGCTGCGGCTGGTGGCCAGCCGCAGCAGCTGGTGCTGAAGGTCACCAGCCGCAGCGGGTGGTGCTGAAGACCTCTGTCCTCTGGACGAATGTCAGACAGTCCCGGCTAAGCAGCTGGTGCTGCTGGTAGCTGTGTGGCGGTCTATTGCACAGGCCTGTGTGGATGAGATTGCATCACTAGGCTTGTTGCAAATTCGCCCGGCGCAGCCAAGCCGGCATGGTGGCCCATGCCCCTGTTGGTGTGTGTCACATTGGTGGCACACGGTGGCAGATGCTATATGTGACAGCAGTATTTAGATGAATTCAGCACCGCAGCAACACCAAGACTCTCCGGGTGCAGTAGAAACATGTGCCCACAGCAGGGCAAAAGCGCATAGCTTGCGTAGCTTTTGCGACTGGCTCATGGCGCCGGTGCATTGCATTGGTGCACACAGGAAGGGCAAACAGTTGTGGCTGCAGCTGGACGGCGAGGGCAAGCACCCGCTCATGCACCTCGGCATGACAGGTGAGAGAGCGTACTATATATAAATGTTAATGCTCTTGAAGTATTTGCACGCCCCCTTCAACTTCAACCGCAAATTGTCAACACCGCGCCCACGTGCCCAGCGCCTTGTGTTGTGGAGTACTGTAGCGGAACTGCCCGTGCATGGTTTGTGGCAGAGTGATGGCACACATGATTTGCACACACGCAGACACGCAGACACTCCTCCCCGCACGCACCCAAACAGCGCGTGTGCGGCAGGCGGCCACCTGTGCCTGCACGGTGCCCTTGCGCCAGCCGACGGCGCACCTGTTGTGTCTAATGTCATGCGCCGCACAGGCAACCTGTCCGTGCAGGGCGTCAAGGCGCCCAAGTACAAGAATTTCGAGGTGCGCGCGCACACCCTTTTTGTGCCTGCTCCAAATGGAACACAGCTCATTTTTGCCACTCTTGTCAGCCGCCCGCTCTGGCAGTGCTTGTGCGCACTTGAGCCCTTGTGTGTGGATGAGGCAGGGTTTGTGCACAGGTGCAATTGCGGCACATGTAGGCTTATGCAGCTGTTCTTTTGTAACACATCAGGTGCTGGCGCCTTTTCTCATGGTTGCCTGGCAGCATGTCGTGCGTGTTGGCGCCAGCGCTGACCGCTCATGGCGAAGCACACATCAAGCCTGTGTGCGCTGCTGCCTGGTTCGTTGCTGGGCAGCACTGAATTGCATGGGCAACTCTTGGAAGCGGCAGCCATGCGCTGAGCACCGCAGGTTCTACCCGGCTGCTGCTGAGCACTGCTGTTGCCGCCGCCGCTGAGCACTGTGCAGGTGGGTTCGGAGTGGCCGCTCAAGTTTACAAAACTGGAGCTGGATTTCAGCAATGGCGTAAAACTGGCATACACGGACCCGCGGCGGCTAGGTCAGTAATGGTCCGGGATTGGCTCACAATTTCAGCTCCTGTTTTGGCCGCGCAACACAGCCATTTGTGTGAGTCACAAGCTGTGTATGCAGCAAGGGCCTTGGCTTGCCCTTTTCTTGTTACCTGGCAAGCTGTAGCGCACTCTTGAGGCAGTTGCTGACCAAGCCCTTTGCTGGCTCGTTGTCGGCAAAATGCGATGGCCAGGCTGCCGGTGGCAGCAACCTGTGCACACAACCTGCCGGCGGTATTTGCCGTCATGGCACTGCCGCTTACCATCATAAGCCAGCCGCCCTATGCCGGCGTGCAGTCTGGACCCTTGCCCGCGCTGTCCCCACATCCTGGCACCCGGGTTGTGTGTCCACTCTTAGCAAGGTGGTGGCACTGTCACCTACAGCACCCCATATGTGTTGCAGGTGGAGCCACCCTGCTGGTGCTGGCGCCTCTGCCGCATGTTACTGCTGGTACAATGCTGTGTTTGGCTGGCCAGCCATCGCTGCTGCCTGGGCTCCGCATGCTTATGTTGTGTTTGTTCGTCTGCGGTGCTGCTGAGCACGGCTGCAGGGCGCATCTACCTGCGTGCCAACCCACAGGAAGAGCCGCCCATCAGCCAGCTGGCGCCAGACCCACTCATTGCCGCGCCCAGCGCCGATGACATGGCGGCTGCGCTGTCAAGGATCAGCGCGCCGATCAAGGTGCGGGCTCAGAAAGTGCACCTCCAGTCGCTGCACTCACGTGCAACTGTTACTTCAGCGGAGGGGGTCTGGTGCCCTGTGCTGCATTCACACTTGCACAAAGCGGCATTCGCTGTGTGAAGATTTTGTGGCACTGTGGTTTTGGATGCGCGGAGTTTAGCGAGACTTGCCCTTAAGCCTGCCTTTTAGGGTATTTGCCACATGCCGTTCAGCCATACCCCTGTGCAGTTGGTGCTCATAAGGGGAGTACGTACACCATCCCTGAGCCGTGTGCACTAAACTGCCAAATACTTCAGGAGTACATAATTTGCGAATGGCTGATAACCGTTATGTGTACCCATCCTTTGCTGCAGTGTGATGCCTGCCAGCAGGCCCAAACACTGCAGTGAAGTGCGGTTCACTTGGTGCACGTCTGTGCATGTGTGTGCATGACACCAACGCTGTGAATGTGTGTGCGTGATTGTGTGTGCGTGGATGTGTGTGCTGCAGGCGGTGCTCTTGGACCAGCAGCGCATTGTGAGCGGTGTGGGCAACTGGGTGGCAGACGAGGTGGGTGTGGGCAGCCAATTGCGTGGCGAGCTAACATGCTTGGCTCACGTGCAGCTCACAAAACAAGACTTGAAAAGCATTAAGAACTGCGGACAACTTCACCCAAAACTGCAAGTGTGGACCGATTCTGTACTTGTTGTGCATTGGGAAACGCAAGCCTCACAGCATGCTGCCTGTGCTGTGCTGTGCTGATGTGAGCAGGTGTGTTACCAGGCCGGCATCCACCCGTCATCACCTTGCAACACACTCGGCACAGAGCAGGTGAGGCCGCGTCTGTCAACGACTGCACATGAGACATTATGTCATTAGTACATATATGCCGCTCGCTGCTTGCGCTGGGCTGGCACAGTGGCCGTGCAAAGAAGCAGCAGCACCAGTGCCATTGTTGATTGACTCTCAAGGCCAGCCTCATGACTATGTGGACTGTGAAGTGGGTTATAAGTCATGTGGCCTGTGATGTGGGTCCACGCAGCTGGCATTTTGTCCACGTCGCTACAGCCCCAAGCTTGTGGTATCGGTGAATGGTACCGCACAACCACTTTTGGAAAACCGCACTTGCGCTGGCGTACCAGCACCCACACACCGTGGTTGTCAATGCTAGTTTCTTCGTGCTACCACCCCACCACACGTTCTCCACCCTAGCCTGTCGATGAATGCTGTGTATGTGGACGCATAGATAGTGTGGGGACACGAGAGCACATTTCATGCATTTTCAAACGCATGCACTGGGCATCATCATCATCAGCAGTCAGTGGTTGTGTGCCACACTGCCACTTGCGCTTGCGCTTGCACTTGCGCTTGCACTAGTCTGCTCTCCGCCACCCGCAGCCCAGCCTCACTCTCCGCTCCCCCCCGCCACCACCGTTCTCTTCCACTGTCTGCCGCGCCAGGTGAACAAGCTGCACGAGGCCGTACTGATGGTGGTCAACGTGGCGTGCGCGGCCAACGCTGAGTCAGACAAATACCCGCGCGACTGGCTATTCCACTACCGCTGGAACAAGAGGAACGGGAAGAACGGCAATCAGGTCACGGACGCACACGGCAATCCCATCACCTTCGAAACGGTCGGCGGGCGCACCACGGCTGTGGTTCCCAAAGTCATGAAGATGGGAACAGCAGCGGCGGCGGGCGGGGCTGCCAAGCCGCGGGCGGGCAAGGGGAAGCAGGCCAAGAAAGAGGGTGGCGGCAGCGGGGAGGCATTGCTGGAGGGCAAGAAGCCGCGCGGGCGCAAGAAGGCGCAGGAGGAGAAAGAACCTTCGGCGGAGGACCAGTCTGCAGAGGAACAGTCCATGGAGGAGGGTTTTGAAAAAAAAAACGTCGCGAAGCGGGGCCGCGGTTTGGCGGCAAAGGGCAGCGGCAAGGCGGCCAAGGGGGCGAAGGGAAAGCGGGCAGCAGCGGGGGGGCAGGAGGGGGAAGGAGCCTCAGCAGCAGCAGCAGCAGTGCAGGAGACTGTAGCCGCTGGGGGCAAGCGCAAACGGGGGACCAAGAGCGCAGCTGCAGCGGAGACGGCACCAGCGGCGGGCGCTGCCAAGCACAACAGGGGTGGTGCAGCATCAGTGGAGGTGCAGGGTGGCAGCTCACCAGCGGCACCGGTCAAGAAGTCCAGGAGTGGGGCGCGGCGCCCCAAGGCGGCGGCAGCAGCAGAGGCCACTGCAGACCCTTCTGTGCCGGCTTCGAAGAAGCGCGCGGCTGCGGCAACGGCTGCCAAGCCAGCGAAGCGTGCTGCACGCAAGCGCGTGTAGGCGGCGGTGTGCTGGCGCGTCAGAGGCTGCCACCACTTGGGTGCATGATGCCAGTGCGTGCTGTGACGGCAGCTGCTGGGTGGCGCATGGGGGTGGTGCCCGCAGCTGCGGTGACAAACCACCAGCAGATGCTGTACAGGGGTGGGTGTGCTGGGATGGTGCCGAGCTGGCCAGGGACGATGCGTTGCGGCGCACTGGCAGCAGGGTCTGTGCTGTCATGCATGGCGGCTGCAGCGCTATGGCGGCAGGCGAGGTGGCACGGCAGGCGGCGTGTGCGCAGCGCATGCGTGTCGCTTGCGTAGGCACTGTGAGGTAGGGACTCCAGACGGCGGTATACCCTATGGCGGGCCGGCCTCCCTACTCGATCGCCCCGCTCGCCTCTCGACCTGGCTCCGGTGGTGGTGGCGCTGTGTATGTGTCCATGTATATTTCACATATTTATAGTGGCATGTGGCAAGGACGCGAGGCACGTGTCGCTGCCGTGCCTGTGTGGGGTAGCCCGTGGCTGGCGCAGCCATGGTGGCCAGCAGTGGGGCAGTGGCATGCACCGCTGCAATGGCAACGACTAATGTTTGTGCATACAGGACGCGCCATGCCCAGGAACACGTGTGTGCTGGCATGCTTGTCTGAGACGGGGTGGCCACAGTCAAGACCCCCCCTGCCTGCTAGGCTGCCAATGTACTGGCAATGTGCTTCTCAGGCATTAATGCATGCCAGCCTTCTTGCCGCATGGTGTATGTGGCGGGGGTTGTAAATCTCGCCCATGGGGCTCATTGACGCAAGGCTCATCACAGTGCACGGAACCGAGTGCTGTGATTGTGTCGCCAAGTGGAGGTGCTAACCACATGCCTGAAACAAAACTTGAGTGACAGTCCAGAGCTCTCTCTGTCTTGCTGCTTATGGCATGCCATTGCAATTGACATGCCCCTGAGCCTGCGCGATTTCACCTATGCCAAATGGCGGCACACACAACGAACCCAAACAACAAAAGCACACACACACTTCACATGTGGCTTTGGTGCACCGCAAACACAACATTAGTTGGGTTTTGATTCACACAGCCGCTGATCAGAGCTTCACTAAGGTCCTGTGTCATATGGCAGTTCGTCGCTGAGCAATGCTGCATGCACAGCTGCTGCCTTTTGTGGGTGCCGCAACCCTGCAGTCCAGCAGCAACCCATGCAGCTGTCACCAAGGGTGCGCGCAGCGTTTTGTGCTGCACAAAACCTGCATTGTGCAGTGGCACCACTGCCACTGCTCCCAACAACAGCCCAGTGTGTTTCTACCACATTTGTGCTCGTGCCCCAACACCGCTACCGCAGTCGCCTTGCCAACAATGCTGCTGAGAGTGCAGCGCCCGCCAGGAAGCACAGCGCGCCCTGACCCAGTCGGGTGGCGAGAGGCGTGGCGCCCTCCAAGTTGAAGTTACCATCATCAACCTTGAAGTTGAGACTGCCGCGCTTGTTGTGCTCAGCGTCCGACTTGCGCTCCACCTGCAAGGGCATTCCGCGAGCAAGTGTCCCACAGGCGGTCATATGTGACGCTGTGCATCCTGTGGGTGCCAAGCACTGCCACAAAATGTGGGTCACCACATAGGCGTCGAGGTATATGGCGTACTACACATCTTGCTGCACTGCCACCAAGCTGCAACCGAGCCTCAGCACGCCCGCAGCTGTGGCCCACCATTACGCAGGTGCTATTGCAAGGGCCTCACTCAATCTTCTTTGCTCAGCAGCGGCTGGCATGCATATGTGCACAGCGCCAATGGGCAACAGCAGTGCAACCCCTGCCCTGTCAGGCGCGCCTACCACCAACAGAGCTCTGTGTAGACACACATGCGCCGGCGTTCATGGCCTTGTCATGTGTGTACTGGACTTGAGACATAAAAAAGCGGGGCACCAACACCCACGAGTGCAGGTGTACACTCATCGCTTTGGCATGGCATAGTAACACCTTGGACGAAGAAGAAATGGTAGGCTATAGATTGCATTCCTGTTTTCATCGCTATTCATACTTGGCCAACAAACTGACACACTTCGAAGTATCACCATCAAGTTTACAGTGAATAGACTCGTACGATAACCAGCATTGTAATTGTTTCAAGAGCAGGTGAAACGTTTGAACAGCAGCAGAACTTGCCTTCACGGGTATGACCTTGGCATCTGCTGCCTGCGAGTTGATGTGGTCGACACACCACTTCAGTGCTGCTGCCGCTGTCGCTTCGAAGTGCACCAGGTCTTGCGGCTCCAGGTATAGCAAGCCATCTTCGTGTGCACGTTTCAGCTGCTGCACAAAGCCTGTACATGCGGCATTAAAAAGTGCACAACAAGGATGGCATGGCAAAAATTGAGGCGCATTCAGGAGTCGCATGTGACACTTCAGGGTCATCAGAGGCAGGGACTGAAACATGCAGGCAGCATGAAACTTTTTCCATACTGCTGTTGCGTGCAACCTGCAAGGCTGCTGCCACCATTCCCACTGCTCAGGCCACCAAATGCTGGACAAGACAGCTTCAACATGTGATGCAGTGCCTGCCGCACAGTTCACACCCAGTACTCTTGCAGACAGTTGCGCTCACCATCATAGAAGCCATCCACGTTGACGGCCACTATGGGCACTCCTGTGAAGCCAACACCGCGCTGGCACGCCATCTCCCACATCTCATCCCATGTGCCAGGGCCGCCTGTAACCAAACAATGCTCAGCAGGCGCAGCGGCAGCAACAGTGGCTCAGCCCGCCGCACCAGCACTGGCAGCGCGCGGCAGCAGGTGTGGTTGTAACGGTGCTGGTGCGCAGCAGCAGTGGCGACAGTGCTCAGCAGAAGTAGCGACAACGCTCAGCAGCAGTGGCGGCGGTGCTCAGCAGCAGTGATGGTGCTCCGCAGCAGCAGTGCCATGGTGCGGCCACCTCGATGGTGGGCAGACAGTGCTGTTGCTGAGGCTGCGCAGCAGCTTACGGCAGCATATGTGACGAAGACAAAACCACCTTCCTCCTGGTGGTGAGAAGGCAGGCTAAGCCACACTGCTGGGCAGCCCATGCTGCTGAGCACCGAACACAGCAGCAGTGGCAGTGCACACAGAGCATGCTGAACATGGCCGCTACAGGCAGTGCCGCCATGTGGTGACTGTGTGCCTGACTCATGTGACATGTGACATCATTTGCAGGACAGGGTAAGTAAGGGGTGGCTGCTTGAGCCACGATGGCTGCACAAGTTTGGTACTTGCCTGGCAGGGCGATAATGACATCCACGCCGTGTACAAGGGCCTTTTTCCGCTCCTGGTCAGTAAGACAGCACAGAAGAATAAATGGGCACATTGGTGTCAGTGAAGCCTACCGCACAGTGGCTACAGCAGTTGTGGTGTCAACAACTTGGGCATTCAGGAGCTTATGCTGTCCATGTAGGTCGTGTCTGCGCTACTGAAGCGGCGCAAGCCTTACTTGATACTGCAGAAGTACTTTGAAGTACATGCACGTTATCTTCTGAGCACATGCATGAGAATGCAGCATAAGCTATGATGACATGTATATGACATGGGTGTTGGCAACATGCCAGTTTGCCATTTCACCAGAGGTGAGCACAGCTCACTGGTGACAGTGCACCCTGCATCCACCCGAGTACCAACAGGCAAGTGTGCATACCATACACGCTGTAAGGCCGCCCAGGTCATGAAAACTCATGAACTAAACTCATGAATGGCATCAGCGCATGTGTTGCTCACGTGGGCAAGCGCATCCAGGAGAATGCAACCAGGTACACTGTGCCCTTTACGGGTGGGTAGCCGATATCATTGCATCCACTGCAGTGCCCCATCCTGATGGGGGCTGCACATGATGCCCCACCAATGCAAGCTGACATTATGCGGGGTCATGCCCATGCCAGTTGCGCCAGGCAATAGCCTCAACCTCCCCTCCATGCCCCTCCAATCATACTCTTGAATAAGGCAAATACTTGTGAAGTATCTGGTAGTACACAGTATAGGTCCACACAGTGCTGAGTACTGCCACTAGCAGCAGCGGACAGCATGTTTGGTCATGCTTTCCCACTCATGCGCATGCAGTGTGCACAGGGCTTTCCGGGCCCTAAGCGGAGTTTACCACAACTGCTTATTGTATACATACATGTGGAAATTAATCTAGGAGGGACATGTACTACTGGTGTAGTACAGTAGTACGCTACTAATGGTACTTCAAGTACGTGTTTACAAAATACATAAATGAATTTCCTTATTGGTTCCACATAAAGTCACTCACCTGCAGGTCGTCCCCCTCCACAATGATAAGGTCCGTAATGTTGGGGTGCTCCGCCTGGTCCACCACCCACTTGGCGTGGATCACCCCCCTTACCCTGCCACCCGTGTGCTGCACGCCATCGTTCAGCGCGCCCATGCAGCCATTCTGCGCGCACATGACGGGCAAAGCAAGAGGTAGTAGGTATTTGGTGGCACTGCAGGAGGCTCGCGTGGGATGCCTGCTGGTGCCGCGCTACAGGGCTTGTGGCGATGGCAGTGCACATGGTGGCAGCGATGGCGAAGGCTTGTCACAGGTTGCTTAGCAGTCAGGTGGAAAGCTGCAGAGACTCCACAAGACTTGACGTACAAGTGCACAAATGCAACCGGCAAAAATGAACTTTCAAGGTAGTTGTACCAGGTGCTGTTACGGTGCGGCTACTGTTGAAGCAGCAGCAGCAGCAGCAGCAGCAAGGCAAAGTAGCGGCACACCAGTGCCAGACACTACTGTAAGTATATACCAGCACGAATACAAGCACCTCCATTTTTTAGTTCTGAACATTACCCTCGCATCCACAGCTTCGCGGTGTCCCTGACAGCACGCACCTTGCCTGCTCCGTTGATGCACATGTGCCCGCCCTCCGCCAGCAGCTTTCCAAGGTGGTAGGCCTCGTCCAGGTACTTCTGGGGTGTGAGCTGAGATGAGCTGCCGTACACACACACAGTAAGGCTCTCCGGGGACGCCATCGCAAAGAGACCTGTTGTTGCACGCAGATTGAATAGGGTGTGAGTGTCGCTCCCCGGCCAGCACTGGCGCCCTCACAAGCGGTACTGGCACCTGCAGTATGGCACCAGCTGGCGTCAGCGCTCCTCCCCTCAAAGTGTGTGTGAAGTCAGCGATCGATCACCTAAGCTAGCTCAAAGACCCTGCTGAGCAAGAACTTGCTTCCTTCCCCGAACGTTCTTTTTTGGTCTGGGGAGCTGCGCGGTGTGCCCCCCATTCCTCCCTCGCTGTCGCGCCACGCCGACAGCCTGCTGGCACCATGGCGGGCGGGCGGCGCAGATCTGCGCCGTAGATTGCTGCAGATCACCGCCGCATGCAACCCGCTTTGTGGTCGCAAATGGGTTCCCAATCGGGTTCGCGTGCGTTTCCCGCATCGTTCGTGGGCGGCACCAGGAAGACAGACTCATGATCATGCTCGCTGCGGGGTCGCTGCCGGGGAGGGGCTCCTGCGCAAAGGGCCGAGGTTCATAAATTGTTCATAAATATTATCAGGTGCAGAGCCGATTCATGGCAATACTTAAAAACTTGGTTTGGGAAAAAGGGTAAAAAAATGCATACTCGAGGAATCGAACCTCGCTACCTGTCGTCTTGAGCGACATGCCCACATAACCAGCCGGCCCAGTATGCGACACAGCACTTGCATCTTCAGCGACCGATGTTACATATCAAGCGCAACACATGGACTGGAAGAGGTTTGTGCTTTTATTTCATCGACGTATGCACCACGGTGCACCGTCGGCAACTAGAAAACTACATGACGGCGACGAGCCAACATGCCATGCAATGCGCATACATACCACGGGACGACAGATCGCTGGCAGACGTTATGCGCAAAAGTGGTCGCAATCTCCAGATAACCCTAACTCTCCAGGTACTTCTGCGGGGTGAGCTGAGATGAGCTGCCATACACGTACACGTCAGGCTCTGCAGCATCGCAAAGAACTGTGCTTGTATGCAGGGTTGCACGATATTAGTGTCACTCCCCATCCAGCACTGGTGCGCTCACGAGCGCTGTGCGAGCGCTGACAGCACATGGTATTGTGCGGGTCGGCATCAGCATGGTATGCCACAAGCTGTTAACAAAGCCAAGCAGGACAACGTTGCACCACTTCGTACCACTTTGTACTGGGAAAAAATGGACCCAGAACAGACGCTCCTCTGTACGCACGTGCGCATGTGTTGTACCGGTACATGCCGGCACGTAGCACCCAACTGGTCAGGTGTGGCCCTGTACAGACATAGCTGTGCACCACCAAACTACTCGCATTATTTACTAGTCTATGCCTGAACGGCGAGCTATTATACTACTACTGTAGTATTACATGTAATATCAAACTCCGCTTAGTCCGCAGATAGCTCAGTGCCCGTGGCGTGCGCATGAGTGCAAACAGTATGGCCGAACATGCTGTCCCCTGTTGCTAGCTAACAAGATGGCTGTCCTCAGCACGGTGCACTCTCATGAAAGGCTGACATGTTGCCACAGCACTACTCAGGGTACCTACTAGTAGGGCTCGTCGACGTTCTGGTACTGCAGGGCACGACCTCTGGCGTAGCACCAGACAGTAGAGCACTCAGCGCTCACCACCCCTACGCCTTCACCCGGCCCCCAAACCCCCAGCACCGGTATAACACAAGCGCGCGCCCAGAGAGCACGACACGCAGAAGAGTGCATGAGACTGGCAAATCCTGTCAGAGGCTGCCAAAAATACTTGAAATAGGTGTGTGGTGCAGTGTGCATTCCATTGCTTATTGCGTCCCCACCCCTGCAACTGGTGAGCAAGCTGCGACGCCACCAGGAGCGCCACGATACTGAGGGTTGTGAAAGTGCTGCTCAGGTGCGCTGTGTTGCGCACCTAGCTATGCTGCCACTACGGTGGCAGCACTGAGGCAGCCGCTCAAGGTATGCAACACCCCCACCAGCACTGCCGTTCAACAGACAATGGCTTGTCCAACTGCAAATCATGCCCACTCAAATTGATGTTGCTGCCTTGAAACTCCACTTATTTCGAAGTTTTTTTTCTTAAGCGCGCAGCTGCACCAAGTTGCGCCACACGGCGGTGGTGCCATGGCGTGGCACGAGTGCGTGTGAAGGCGCCGGCTTTGACAAGCTGGGCATGCGTGTACGTGACAAGACAAACCATGCAGACGGCAGGCTATGCTGCTTGGTGCCAGCCGCAAGCCTGCAGCACATGTGCGCTTCACCCACACAATGCACACGGACACTCCACAAGCGGCGAAATGAACAGGTGCGGTAACTCACGTACCTGGGGGTTTGGTGCTTCAGTGACAATCAATGAGATGCCAGAATGTTTGATGTCTTCTAGTACTACTTAAGTAGCAGTAGTGGAATTACTTGGGCTGAGGGTAGTTGTGGGTAATGTTGGGACCAATACTGGCTAACATATGGAGATGGTAGGCACCTCTGTGTGAAGCAAACCAGTGTCTGCGACGCGGATCATGTCCGTCTCAGCTGTGGGCCAGCGCCAGTGCCATCACCATCGCCCACCACCATTGCCACCACTGGCGTCAGCGCCACCTTGCACAGGGCGTGAGAGTGAAGACAATACACGGTGCAGCGGCACAGCGAGCAGACATGGCATGAGATGAGCTGCGTGCCACAGTGATGCCATACAGCCCACCCTGGCGGAGGCATGTTCAGCATCATGACAAACCTTACTGCGAAACTGGCACCATTGAGAACAGCAAAGAGAGAGAGACTGCACACACTCACACTCATGGCGTGAAACAGCTGTGATACATGCAGTGATAAATATTTTGGTGACTCAAACTTCAGCTTGCCCAACAGTTCATGCCAAGTACACTACCAGGAGCCGGCGGCTGACACCTACCTGCTGGCGGCACTTATTGCTCTCGACGGTACAGTTGTGAATTTGTTTATGGACATGTACTGCCGAGCATGTGCCGCGTTGCTTCATGCACTGGCATGCATGGCATGGGCTGAAGATTGCACGCCCACAAGTGCAAATAGATTGATGAAGCTGCGTGTATTGCAGTAATAGGCAGTACGCACCTGGACATTCCTCCATGGAGCACTTTGCCAGTGTTATCAAAGGGGTCTAGACCCCTTTGGTGTAATGCCTGCATCCTGCACACCTTTGATCGTGCAGCGCTTCATGGTCTCGGCCGTGCCTAGTCCCCGCTGCACACTACCTTTGGCTTTGGCCTCATGGTCGAAATACTGGTAGCTCCAGCTAAAACCGCTCCCTGCTCGATGTTGGCGCTGCTCCAGCTGCTCTTACTAGGACTGAGTTCAGAACCGCTGCCCTCACTGGGCCCCTCAGCACCGCCGCCCTGTGACAACCTGCAGTTGAGAGGGGGCGAGCCAAAATGCACACAGACGAACGCGGAGGAGGCGAAGACAGTTGGTGAGAGAGGCATCTGCTGCTGCTCTGTCAGATCATCATCTGCTCTGCCGTTTGCTTGCCAGCTGTGTGCTGACTCGCAGCGCCTGTCGCAGGGCAGCCCCGCATGTGGACCGTTGCACAACCCAGGCACCGCCACCCTGCCTCGGCTGTTCGCCCACCTCTACACCAATGCCTTCGCCTGCGCACCGCAAGCAGCACACACCATCAGCACATGTGTGCACTGCCCTGAGGTGTGTGTGCTTGCCACCGCAGTTGTGTGTGCGCGCCGCTGGTTCAGAAGTGCTGCGGGCGCACTGGTGTCAGCTTCGCTACAACAACCCCCCCCCCTTGACGCAGATGGTTGGCCCACGGGGTGGCACAAGCTCTGGCGGGCTTGCCACCCACGTGTGGGCTAACCTTTGCTGCTCTGCTGTACCACCCCATCCTACCGCACACAGGTGAGGCTTCGCGGCTACGACAGAGCACTCGCAATCCTATGCACTGCCCGCCAGAGCCAGCGTCATCGTCTGCTCCTGCAGATGCCCGCTTCTGCACCACTGCTTGCTTCTGCCCCAATGGTGGGGACCACTGCCTGGCGCTAGCGTCACCAACCTGCCACCACTCCGATACAAGTAAGTCTGCTTCAGCCACGGTGCCTGCAGCCCCCA
>JAULBY010011814.1:0-23642 GCA_032358315.1 Ophiocytium majus | reverse complement strand
TGTGGTGATCTATCCACTTGGTCAGAACCAGTGGCCCACACCCTACACGCGCCGGTGAGTACCCTTCAGGGCTAGGGATGCTTCCGAGTAAACTACATGTGTGTGCTGTGCCCTCAAGAGTCTGGGGCCTGCCCAGCTGGGCCCCGGGTTGCGAGCATGTCCATGCCCGCATTCACGGCTTGCCCGCCCGCCGTGTCTGCAATGCTGCTGATGATGAGCAGCAGCACAGGGTCAATTAGCTGGGCACACTGCGGCCCACACACAAACATGTGCGCATGCATGGGCGGCAGCCGCGGCTTGCCCGCCCGCGTGGCTGATTATGAGCGGCAGCACAGGGCAAATTTTAGCTAGGCACCGAGGGCACACACACAAACGTTTGCGCGTGCATGGGTGCCACATGCACGGTACTCGCAAGCCCTTGCAAAATCACAAAGGTAAAACAAGCACGGTTCCCTAGCCCTCAAGGACACTGGTCGGCGCGTGTAGGTGCGGGGGCTGTCTGGTGTCTGACCAGGTGGGCAGTCCACCCCACGGGCTCCGGCCTGGCATTGTGCCCCAGCCGCAGCAATATCTGGGCTTGGCGACCTTTCCGCCACACTGCACACGCACGGTGCTCGCAACTGCTTGCCAACTACAGGCAACAAAGAAAAATTGCAATTGCACACAGCTGCCGCACTGTGCTGGCGGCCAACCTCCACAGGGGGAGCTGGGCCAGCGCCCATTTCGCTCGCTTGCCCACCCCTGCTGCCACCGCTGCACCGGTGCTTGTGGCCGCCTCTGCTGCCACTGCTCTGCTGCTGACAGTGCCCATTCCTTCCCTCGCTGACGTGTGTGTGTTGTGCACGGAATTGTGCGAGAGCGCAGCCTTCGAGGCCACCCTGTACCACCTCACAGAGCCGGTGACGGCGCCCACGACGATCTTGGACAATGGCGATGGCAGGTGAGCTGTGCTGGTGCCCTCAGTGACAGTTACAAAGCGGTTACAAAGCAGTTACAGGCGCACAACTGCTTCAAGCAAGGCGCACTTAGTGACAGTTGCAGAACATTTTCACACACAAAAAGTACCTCATTGTCCTAGCCTTGGATCAGCCTGGTTGGCAGTGCACTCGGAGGCAGTACGGCGCCCACAACGGCCGTGGACAATGGCAGTGGCAGGTGATGGTGCAGTCCATTGACAGTTACACAGCGGTTGCAGAGCAGTTGCAGGCACACCTGTTCCGAGCCTGACACCAGCCTTGCTGGCAGTGTACTTTGGAGCATCCTTAGCCGTGTAGGGTGGTTATGGGTGCATTTGTTGCACACGCACACAGCCACGTCAATCACTCGCTGTGGCGAGACGTGGTGGTGGGGCACTTAGTGACAGTTACGAAGCGGTTACAAAGCAGTTGCAGGCACAAACTTACCCCTTTTTCCTAATATTCCGAACTGCCCACACAGACTGCCCACAAAGACTTAAGACAAGAAATGAAATCGAACACTAATAATAACCAAAACCTCAACCACATGAAACCTAAAAAATCCCGACACGGTTGCTAGTCTGTGTGGGGGGCCTGTGTGGGCAGCGTGGATTATTTGTCCTAGCCTTAGATCAGCCTTGTTGGCACTGTACTCGGAGGCAGTACCGCGCCCAGACGGCCGTGGACAATAGCAATGGCAGGTGCTGGTGCAGTTGATTGACAGTTACAAAGCGGTTACAAAGCAGCCCTGGCACCTGTTTTATCTGGCATCACTCTTCAATCATTTGGACGACACCCGGTGACAACTACTAGACCTGCTTGTGTCCCTTTTCATTGCTTGGCTCACTTGGGCTCAGCAGGCAACACCTCAAGTCAGCAGCTCGCGCCAAACTTTGCAGAGTACGGCCGATATATATATATAATGTGGTATGTATGGGTGTACAGCCACTCGCTGATGCTTGTCTTATTGTTGCTGTTGCCGAAAATGGGAACCCGTTCTTTTTTCTGCGATGCTACCGAACGCTCTGCTAGCGAAGCATTAGCACAGATACTCACCTTCAGCTCTTCCCGCGTTTTGTTAGACCCCGCACAACCGCTACATTGTGAGTGTGCAGCCATTAGGCGATGCACCTAGGCAGTATACTTGAGGTTTTAGTGCAGATAAAGGATGATGTTTTCGTAGCGTCGCCAGTGCAGCCCAGTGTGGTGTATCATGACACACACTCTTGCTTGCTCGCAATTGCCGCACACCACACACACTGGGGAGCCACCACCACCGGAGCAGCCATCACCACCGGAGCCAGGTCGAGAGGCGACCAGGGCGTCCGAGTGGGCAGGCCGGCCCGCCATAGGATATACCGCCGTCTGGAGTCCCTACCTCACACACGCCCCAACAGCATAACATGCCACTGATGTCCATCTCTGGCTTTGCGTGCTATCCGCCCCATGACACCACTGTCCCATGCGCAGCTACGTCGTGAGCGTGCAGCCGTTTGTGGCGGGGGCGTACCGCCTGGTCGTGGGCTTGGCGGGGGACAACGCCTGCGACAGCCCCTACGCCATCAACGTCGTGCACACACAGGTACTATGTACTTCGAAGTGGTCTGGTACTGCCCACATTGTTGCTGTACGAATGATATATGAAGTACTTCGAAGTACTTTAACAGTACCGGTGCATCGCCTGGTCGTGGGCCTGGCGGGGGACAACGCCTGCGACAGCCCCTACGCCATCCACGTCGTGCACACTCAGGTAAACATACAGAAATAACTTATGATAAAAACACACAAGTGCGGAAACCCAGCACATAACCTGGACACTACCACACTGTGACAGCCCCCGCGCCATCAACATCATGCACGCGCAGGTACTGCGAAGTACACGATCAACCAAGTGCCGGCAGCCGCTGCACCTGCTACCGTAACTGACGGAGTATAACACAGGAGTCTTGTTTAATGAGAGGGGGTCTTATGCAGCGTCATATGACCGTGTATACCGCCCCCCGCGAGGCTGACGGCGCGTTGATGACGACAACGCCCGGGGGTATTCTACACAAATTTGGGTACTCTGTATAACGCGGGTGCATTGCATAACGCCCCCCGTGCTAGCAACAGGAAACCCCGCCGCTGACAACGCGGGGGGGCGTTATGACCCGTCAGTTATGGTATGAGGGCAGCAAATGGGAACCACACGTCTCACAGTGTACACTTGACAGGGCAGAGCGGCGTCGCGCACACGCTCGGCCCTGTCATCGCCGCAGCAGATGGCATTATCGTACCCACAGTGAATACTACTAGTACACTTCGGGCTCTTTTGACTCGAATTGCCACAAACTCGCTGCTCTGGCGCTTGGTTCCTTTGGCAGCCTCAGCCCTGAGGGCAGGCGCCTGCTCGCAGCGGTGGCGATCGAGTACGCAAAACGGGACTCGGATGCAGCGCCCGTGGCGGCGTGACCCTTGACGCTGATGGGCATCGCGCTGTTGCGCATACGTTCAGCCCTGTCGGCGGCGCACCAGATGGCACTGCCGGCACGTGTCATGGAGCGCATGGCTGTCCCTGGTGTGTGGGGGGAGGGTGGCGTACCAGGGACTGGGCGGGGATGGCAGCAGGTCCCCTGGGACTTGAAATCATAGTCCGCTAGTAGTGCTGTAGCAACATGCTGGGCTTACAATAGAGCCAAGTGCTGAGGATTTTGACCTTGTCGGCTACCAGCAGCATGTCCTGATCATGCCTTTTCTCGTCACATGCACACCATGTGCAAACGGCTTTCCGCGCCCCAAGCGGAGTTTTTAAAAAATAGAAAGTACTTCAGTACATGTACTTGTTTGAACTTCAACTCAGTTCAAGCCACGTTCAGCCAACTTCAAGAAATTCTTGAAGTACAAATTCAAGAAAGGTGCTGGTGCTTGCTCATGCTTTCTAGTCACGCACGCCATGTGCACAGGGCTTCCTGCCCCCAAAACACAGTTTCGTAAAACAGCAGGGCTACGGCACCACCTCCTCATCCCCCCTTCATTCACCACATTTCTGCACGTTTTGGGGCCAAAACACAGGGCTACGGCGCCACCTCCACCGCCGCCGGCGACACCGCGCGCGCCGTTGCCACCCTGCCCGCCTACATCACCGTGCAGGGGCGCGACCAGTACGACAACTTGCTGCGCACCGTGGCCACTGAGACACTCACAGGTGGGCAAAGTGGACTGGGAGGCCACATGCGCCACGCCCTTATCTCGAACGGGGCGGCAGTTCTGGTGCCGTGTGTGTGATGCTCTGGCTGAAGCGTGCTTGTGTGGGCGAGGCGAGGCGAGGCGGCGTCGCATGCACCATACCTGTACCTGCAGTATTCAGAGTTGGTGCGTGCGTTGCGCCTGTAGCCAGCAGCCAGGGTCATGTGTCCCGAGTGCGTGCGTGGTGCACGTGACATAAATCTTTCACCCGGGTGGTAAAGGGGCGTGTGGGGATCGGGTGATTGGGCTGTTTTCACCGTGACCTCAACCACCGGCCGTGAGAGGCACGCCCACCTTGCAATAATTGTGGCATACAATAGGCGCCGGTGCTGCCCGCGCCAGCATGCCGGCGCGCACCCGCTGAAGCGTATACGCATGGCGCTCGCCTGCCTGCTCAGTAGAGGTGCTGCTGAGGGCTGGCCGCCCAGCGCTGGCGCCGTGCACTGCTAGCTGCTGCCGTTGAGCAGTGCTGCTGCTGCTGCTGCTGCTGCTGCCGCTGAGCACTATTGCTGCCTCTACCGCTAAGCACTGCTGCCGCCAATACTGCTGCTGCCACCCGTGCTGCTACTCTGCTGCTGCTGCTGCTGCTGCTGCTGCCGCTGCTGCTGCTGCCTGTGGCGCACCACTCACAGCGACGCTCACTGGCCCGGCCTCAAGCGGCTCCCTGGCTGCGGCCACACCCGTGGCCATAGTGCCCTCCTTAGACACCAGCGGCACCTTTGCCGTCACGTACACGCCCGACGTCGCGGGCACCAACCTGCTCACCATAACCCTCAACGGTGAGTACGAATGGTGACAAAAGTATGTTTTCCGGTGTGATAGCTAGCGAGAAATGTCTTGCACATAAACTTCCTAGCAACCACTGTGTTACATATACATGGACATGCGCGATAGCCAACGTCAAGTTACAGCCGTGCATAACTTCATATGGTTCCGCCTACAGAACCGTTTTTTAAACGCCTTTCAAGGATGTCCCTGGCCTTGTCCTTTCAACTCGTTACATAGTCGTACTGCTACTTGCATGAACATAAAGTAATACTACAGCAGTAGTTAGGCTTCTGAAGTACATTAGTCGTGATGTTTGTGCGCAGGTACGGTGCGAGAGGCTGTCGTCAATGCAAAGAATGATGATGGACAGCACATTGGGTCTGTGAGGGTGACTGGCCGCCGCTTGTCTTTGTGTCAGCTCAGTGTCATGGTACGCGTGGTAATTCGCTTAACCAGCACAACCCACTGTACACGAAAAATACACGCCCCCCCTGCCCCTCCCCCTCCCCCACTGCGCACGCTCCCACACTTGCAGGCGCACACATAGCCGGCAGTCAGCTCTCAATAGAGGTGGCGCCAGGCCCAGCCCACCTAGATTGCAGGACCCTTGTCAGCTCGTGCCGTGATTCCGTTTGCTTAAGGCCCTTAGACCACTGCAGCCTACACATGAAACAATCAACGCCCCCCCTGCCCCCGCCCAACCCGCTGCACACGCTCCCACGCTTGCAGGCGCACGCATAGCCGGCAGACCGTTCGCAATAGAGGGGTAACTGGCCGCCGCTTGTCTTGTCGTAAGCTGTGCCACGGTGCACCTAGTGAACTCAACCAGCACAACCCACTGTACACGAAAAATGATCTTGTGAGGTACGCCCCCCTGCCCCCCTCCCCCCCGCTGTGCACTCTCCCCACGCTTGCAGGCGCACACATAGCGGGCAGTCCGCTCTCGATAGAGGTGGCGCCGGGCCCCAGCCAGGGCACCGCCACCGCCACCGGGGCGGCGCTGAGTCAGGCGGTGGCGGGGGTGGCCGCCACGTTTGAGGTCACAGCGCGGGACGCGTTTGGCAACCCGACGGCCGACACACGTGAGTGCCTGCGCAGTGGAAGACCTGTGTCGTCTCTTTGTCTGCTTCACTGACAGCCGCATATAAACACTGAGGCACATGTATACATTAACAACTTCTACAAGTACTTCGTACTATATACTTCACCTGTACACCTGAAGTATGTACCTTTACCGGTATACTGTTCTGTCTAGCTAGGTCACGGCGCGGGACGCATTTGGCAATCCGACGGCCGACACACGTGAGGGAGCGGAGAAATGCCATGTCTTCCTGATCAGCAGTATTATGCCTCAAGTACTTCAAAAACCTGCAGTAAACTTACAAGTACACTTCGAAAGTGTATAAAGCGTGTCGGCTAGACACAAATGACCCATGGTTCACGCTTGGCAACCCGACGGCCGACACACGTGAGCGAGCCTGCGACACTGGGGAAAGTGTGTCGTGTCATTGTCTGTTCGCTCGGCGCCAAACCCTGGCTGCCTCGCCGACAGTCGCATGTGTATGTACTGGTATGCTGTTGTGTCTAGCTACTCCAGTGGTGTAGGTCACAGCAAGGGACACGTTCGGCAGCCCGACGGCCGACACACGTGAGCGAATTCGCACTGGAAGACCTGTGTCGTCTCTTCGTCTGCTTCACTGACAGCCGCATATATGCTTCGAAGTATACTGAAGCATATGTACACAGGTACATGTAAAACTTCCACAAGTGCTTCGTATATACTTCACATATACACTTGAAGTATGTACATATGCCGGTATACTGGCCCGTCTAGCTAGGTCACGGGGCGGGACGCGTTTGGCAACCCGACGGCTGACACACGTGAGCGCCTGCACGCTTTTGAAGGGTGCTCTGCTGTCTTAGGTGTGTTTCACTTCAGTGCAAGCAACAGTCCTTCCTCGGCTCAGAATCGTTGAAAACAAAAGGCGCGCTGTCTCCTGTGCGGTCACAAAATTTTAGTACCACGTGGTTTGCACTGGGTTGCCCGACCGCGATGCACCCCAGTTAAGCCCGCATCCCACTTATTGTGAATTACTCCTGAAGTATTATTTATTATTTACTATCTGTTACTTATACAGTGTACTTCAAGAAGTAGTATTTATATTGCACATCACATTAGACTCTATACACTCCGACTTTGGGGGGTTTAGCTGTGCTACAGAATCCGTCACCAGCGACAGTCCCTCGTGTTAAGTGCGTTGTCGAGTCACAAGTCACGCGTTCCACGTTTGGCACCCCAACCATAGGCCCTCGGTTCCTCTCACGCCTTCAGTGGCAGGTGTCGTACATCATGGCAAGAGCGAATACTTCAGTAGTTCCCCATGGCAACCTCTGACTCCTCTCATGGCGAGAGAGGGTGCTATGTCTTTCTCATCTTTCCTTTCTCTACGCGGCGCGCAGTCCTTCATCAACGACAGTGTTATGCTTCAAGTATTTAGCTGTGCCACATAATCCTTCACCAGCGACAGTCCTATGTGTCAAGTGCGCTGTCGAGTCACAAAGTCACGTGACTCACGTTTTGGCGCCATGACCACCGGCCCTTGGTTCCTCTCACGCCACCCGCTACTGCCTGCTCCATCACGCGCCAAACGCACTGAGCCTGCGGCAAATGTGCCCCCCTGCCTATTATCTATGCGTGCGCGCGCTGAGCAGTAGGACCGGGGTTCTTCGACGTGGTGCTGCAGCCGGTGACCGCCGCCACCACCACCAACGTGCTCGGCACCGTTGTAGGTGAGGCGACTCTATCTTGCTTGTGTGTGTGTGTGTGGGGGGGGGGGGGGGGGGCTATGACACCTGCTGTGTTGTGGGCACACACTCCAACCCACTGTGGCGTGCACTTTGCACAGCGTCCCATTGCCACAGCGGTGGCCAAGCGGAAATGTGGTACGCACGACAATGCCGCGAGGCATGCCCGTTCGCAGAGCATGCCATGGGCCATGCCCTGCGTGCACACAATGCATGCCCCTGGGTCAAGCGGAAATGTGGTATGCACGACAATGGTGCGAGCATGCCACGCACAGAGTATGCCATGGGCCATGCCATGGATGCCCCTGCCTCGCAACGCTTCTTCAAGTAGGCCGCATGCAAAAAGGCACACGCCCACACCTGAGGCCTGTGCTTCAGCGGTCACCTGCCTGCCCTTGCGGCAGCTGCCCTGTTCCGGGCCACTCAGCGCACACCCCTCACTGCTGCTGCTGCTGCCACCGCCGCTGCTGCTGCTGTCACCATTGGTATGGCTACTGCTGCTGCCACCGCTACTGCTGCTGCTGCCGCCGCTGCTGCCGCGGCCGCCACCCCTGCCGCTGCTGCTGCTTCCGCCACTGCCGCTACCACCGCTACTGCTGCGGCCGCTGCTGCCGCCGCTGCTGCCACCGCCACCCCTGCTGCTGCCGCCACTGCCGCTTCTGCCGCCGCCACCACCTCTGCTGCCGCGCCGCCGCCGCTGTTACTGACGCCACCGCCGCCGCCCCTGCCGCTGCTGCCACCGCCGCTACCGTCACCGCCGCCGCCCCCGCTGCTGCTGCCACCGCTGCCCCTGCTGCTGCTGCCACCGCCGTCGCCACCCCTGCTGCTGCCACCGTCGCCGCCGCCGCCGCTGCCGCAGAGACGGCCCCCGGGAGCGCCACCTTTGCCGCCACGTACAACGCCACGGCGGCTGGCAGTTACAGCATGATTGTGACGGACGCCCGCAGCGGCGCCGCAATTGTGGGCTCGCCGTTTTCGGTCGCCGTTTCGCAGACGTACGCTTTTGCGCCGTTTACGCAGGTGGGTCCGGGGGTGGAAGGGGTGTCTGCAGGGGAGTGGCTGGGTGCAGTTGCGTGTGTCATGCCAACGGGCTGCGGAGTGTTGTATGGAGCAGCGGCCGCTGGTGGCATTGAAATTAAATAATGGCGCTGTGTACTCACCAAGCATTTTCCCGGGTTAGCTACTACGTAGTACTGCAAGTACTCTGGTAGCGGTGCAAGTGCCCTGGTGACCCCAAAGGTTCCTTACCCCGTGTATTGCTCCACGTTTTCAACTACAGTAGTGATCAGGGGAAAAAAAATTTTTTTGTGTGTGCCCCCCAGAGTGATGTCTCCCTCCCGGGTCCAGCAAAAGTAAGGAAAAATAGAGGGTCGACGCGGTGCAGCAAAGCACGATACTGCACTTCGAGCCAAACCGCAAGCTGTGGTATGTGGTGCACATGCGCCCTGCCGCCCATGTACCTGTTGTTGAGAGCCAGTGAGCTGGCATTGGCTGTGCAGGCGTCGTGGCGGCATGCTCGCACGCTGATGTACACGAGCCTTCCCACACCACAACCCATGCCTGCGTGCAGAGGTGCTCCAGTGGTCACCCCCTACAGCCATGTACATTCCAGGCTTGGCACCGTTATAAAAGTTTGCACGTCATGTTTTCACAGCACCGGCGGGTGCCCCGCGGCGCGTGTGCACGCATAGCTGCTCAGCAGCACTGGCATCTGTAGGCGCCATGGTGGCTCGTGTGGTTTGGTAGGCCGCGACGCACGCCGAGGGTGTGCGCCTGCCTGATTCTGCTAGCAGTTGCTCTGACAAGCTACTGCTGCTAGTGGTGCCACCACCGCTGCTGCTGCTGCCCGCTCCGGCTGAAGAGCGCTCCTGCCGCTTCTGTTGGTGCTGCTGGTGCCGCTGCCGCCAACCACTGCTGCCGCCGCCCCCGCCGCCGCTGCTGCTGCTGCCCTGCCGCCGCTGCTGCTGCTGCTGCGTGGCCTCCGCCGCTGGCGCCGCTGCTGATGTTGCTGCTGGTGGTGCTGCTGGTGGTGGTGGTGGCGCTGCTGCTGCTGCTGGTGGTGGTGCTGCTGCTACTACTGCTGCTGCTGCTTGTGGCGCTGGCATGTGCTCCCGTGACCAGGTGACGCGCGCATACGAGGAGGAGGGCAACGGCAACATCAAGCTGCAGGTACTGTGAGCACAGCAGCACAGATCACTCGTACTCCAGCAGCAGCATGACCTGTGTGCTGCATCGAACAGGGGCATAGGTTATCGCCTGTAAGCGAGCAATGTGGTCTGTGACAGGGCTGCGGCGTTCCCGCACTCAAGAAGCGCATGCCGCACCAACGTGCAGCTCCCTTTGTCGTGTATTCAGCGCAGCACTCTTCAGTATACGGTGGCGCACACGGCACCGCCCTGTGCTTCTGCCGTGTCCACATGTTGCATGGCTCCTGCATCCAAGTGTGCCAGGGTGTGTGTGTGCGCACGCGGCACAGGCTGGCTTGGCACAACACCAAAACTGACATGTCCTGCCCCCTCTACAGAGAGTCTTGGTTTCTCATTCCTCGATTAACAGAAGGAGCGAGCGATGAATGAGTAACACCATCACCTACTGGTTAACCCCCAGTTGCAAAACAAACTGGGTCGAGCACGACCGCCCTAACCTGTGGCACCACATGCATAACCTCTTCACCCCCTTGCGCTGTATCCCCCCCACGGGCTCTGGCTGGGCACCTCGCCCAAGCAACTGCAGCTGCTGGGCTGCGCCACCTCCTGGCCCCCTTCCACAAGGTCCCACTGACAGCAACTACCATGCTTCAAGTACTTCTGAGGTATCCGCCACCACCACTACTTGTAGCCCTCACCCCGCCCCCCCTGTGCCTCCACCCCCTGCCCAGGCCGTCGACATGTTCCAGAACGCCATACCGTGGGGCGGCGCGCGCGTCGTCACGGAGTGGGACCCGCTGCCGCAGGAGCTGCTGGTCAACGCCGTTGAGGCGCTTGCGCCCGTCGCTCAGCCATTCGCCCCAGGTGTAGCGGACCGCGGCGATGGCACGTACACGGCGCTCAGGTGGGCTCAGCGCGGCATGCCGCACGAGAAATTTTCGCTGGTTTTCCGCGCATGCCATTGTTTTCGTGAGCGCGCTTGTTCGTCCTGGTGTAACTGTACAGTAGCAGCTACTACTTCGGTATGTTTGTGAACGTCGATTTGCTTTTTTTTTTTTTTGCCCATCGCGCGGCTTTTTGCCCCTGGCGTAGCGGACCACGGCGACGGCACGTACACGTCGCCCAGGTGCGCTGCCGCCCATGCAAAAAATACCGGTAGTAGTACCTGGCTTCCGGGTTTCAATTTCGTGACACTAATCTACAGCAGTTCTGTGTGTGCACTTTAATAGTTTTGCCCCTCATCTGCACTCGCCCCCGGTGTGGCGAACCACGGCGACAGCACGCACACCGCACTCACTCAGGTGGCTCAACGCGTTATCCCGCAGAAGAGGGTTGTACTTTTTCTTTTTTTTCACGCATGTCATTGCGGAAGTGTTGTGTGTGAGGGATGTGCGTCGCATGCACATAGCAGTGTGTGTGCTGACGGGGAAGTTTGTGGCAGTGAGGGAGTGGCGGACCATGGCGGTGGCAGATGCATGGCGCTCAGGTGCGCCGCCGCCCATACCGAAAATAGTCCTATTAGTAGTAGTACCTGGCTCCAGAGAACTTTGTGTCACGGACTGCGCCTGGACCATCAGAGCGTATAGCAGTTTCGTGTGTGCACTGAAAAAGCTCTGGCACTCATCTGCACTCGCCCTCTGGCGTAGCGGACCACGGCGACGGCACATACACGGCGCTCAGGTGGGCCCAACGCGGTTTCCCACAGGAGAGCACACGTTTCTGTTTCTTTTTTTTTCCGCGCGTGTCAGTGGTTCCGTGTGAGACGTTGTACGTGGTACGTCTTCCGTCCCAAACATGGAAGTAGCAATATGTGGTATATACATATATATACTTTTGAAATACACACATGCATATACCCCCACCAGCTGTGAATACCTCAAATTGAGGAATGACAATAAGTTGAAGTTATGTACACAGGCGTCTTGAAGTGGGCTACAACATACATTTGTGACACGGGTTGAATAAATCATCTGCACAACGTTTCTGTATGCCATAAAGTTTGGCCTCAATACTTCTGGTACGAATGGTATACAAATATACTTCATAGGTACATCTTACATCACGCCTGGTGTGACGGACCACGGCGACGGAACGTACACGGGCGCTCAGATATGCTGCCACCCGCGCAAAAAACACTAGCAGTAGTACCTGTCGCGCGCGTGTCAGCGGGGAATGTCATGCCAGGGACTGTGCCTGAACCATCAGAACCTGTAGCCGTTTTGTGTGTGCACTTGAATAGTTGCGGCACTCACCTGCGCTCGCCGCTGGCGTAGCGGACCACGGCGGCGGCACGTACACTGGCGCCCAGGTGCACTCAGCGCGGGCTTCCTCCGAGATGAAGTTCCTGGTTTCCCACGCGCGTGTTCTTGTTCCCTGTGATAGGTTGTGCTTGAAGTGAAAGACACCTAAAAGGCTGCTAAGCCCAGATACTGCCGTGGCTGGGGCAAAATGCCAGGCCGAAGCCTGTGGGGTGATTTGTCCACCTGGTGAAAAGCACCACACCTGAAGTGTTCCCAAAATAGGTGTAGCAGATGGTGTGTCCAGCCTAATATCGCTGGTTTACTCATGCGCGGCCGCGCCTGGCGTGGCGGACCACGACGAAGGCACAGCAGTTTGGGTGAGCACATAGGTAGCTTGCGGCGGGATTCGGCAACCACGTGAAACCCAAGCTCCTCCACCCACAGCTAGTCTGTGAGGGTTTCTGTGCGCAGCGCGGGTGACGTATGGTATCATCAAGCGAGCTGTCTTTTTTTGTTTTCGGGGCTAGTGCCATTGGCCGCGTGTCACCCCCGCCGTTGTCATTGTTTTTGTATAAGCGTTTGTGAAAGAAACGCAAAAGGGTCGCAATGCCCAGATACCGCCGTGGCTGGGGCGAAAATGCCAGGCCAAAGTCTGTGGCGTAGTTTGTCCAGCTGGCGAAAACACCAGACAGCCCCCTGAGGCACGTCCCACAAAATGCCTGTAGCAGATACTTACCGATACCTCTCCTCTCCGCGCCTTGTGCTCCTTGTCTGTGTCACCTTGTGCTGCTGCGGCGTGTACTGCCGCCCACTGCAAGGCATACACTTCCAAATGCATTTACCGATACCCTTCCCCTCTGGTGCCCTGTGCTTGTTTTCTGCTTTACCTTGCGCTCCTGTGCAGCACCGGGCTCGCCGCGGGCGACTACAACATGAGCGTCTACGTGCTGGAGGCTGGCGGGCTCTGGGTGAGTGAGAGCGCACACCCTGCCCTAGTGGTACCGGTAACAAACTACCAGCACCACTCCAGACTCTGCCATTTGCAGTGACTCACACTGTCATGAACGGACAGGCAGGCGTGCAGGCGCTGCGCTCGCACATCACGGTGACATCAGTAGTGATGGGTCACAGCGTATATTTTTTGCATTTTGCGCCGTATAACGTATGTAAATACGCCGTATAACGTATGCAGATGAACGTAATTTGTACGGCAAATACGCCCTATATCGCGTTCTTGGGCGTAGAAATACGTAGGAATACGCCATATTTTGTGTAACGTATAAAATACATTTTACGCCGTGACCCATCACTAGACATCAGCCTTGGGCGCGTGCCCCGAGCGACGCAACAGCAGCGACGAGCAACTCACTTTGCTCATGCCTGCGATGCATGCGAGTGGGAGAGAGAGAGAACGCCCCCCCCCCCCAGCCCCTCCGCCCCTACGGGTAGTGATGGGTCAGGGCCCATAACGTATTTCACTACGTCGTAGTTCGAAGTACCTGATGCCAAGGAAGCAACGTCCTCTGTTCGTGCGTGCTACGTGCGCAGCACCGACTCAGCGTTTGACAAACAAACGGTGCATTGCACACGAGGCCTCAGGTGTTGCGCAGCTGCCGCAGTTGACAGCTGCCTGCGCATCAGCCTCCCAAACTAGACTCCTCGCGACGCGCGTGGCAGCCTGCCGCTTTGGCCGCCGCCCCGGCCAACTGCAGCTGCTCAGGGCAGGCATGGTGGCCTGCCGCTGTGGCGGCGCGCCTTGAACAGGAGGCTTGGGCGGGGGCTGTGTCGGCACAGGTGCTGGCCTGTAAGAGTGGTGGTAGTTGCATGGCCGTGAGTCTGTTGTGCGCCATGTCAGCAGCATGTCTGATGACCGCTGTCACATTTGCTCTTACTCGAAGTAACATTCTTGAAGTAGAATAGAGGTATTGGTACCCATCCACGGTACTTGAAGTATTATACCGGCACTTGGAAATACTATTTCTAGGATGTTGGGAGTGGTTTATGCCCTGTTGCATGCCACCGCCGCGGCAATGTTTGTTCGCCTGTCTCACCGCACGCCCGTCCCCCTTGCTGTGACGCTACGTCAATGACCAGGGCACGTACTTCAGGCAGGGGGACTTCCGAGACCAGGAGACAGCCCGCTACACAAAGGTGACTCCCCCCCATCCCTCCCCGCCCTCCCCGCATTTTACTTTTTACTTCTGAAGGATCGAACTCCGCTTGGGGCGCGGAAAGCCCTGTGCACACGGTGTACGCGACTGGAACAAGCATGGTCAAGCATGCTGCCCTCCCTTGTTGCTAGCCGACTAGGGGTCATGATGCTCAGCATTATGCGCACTCTATTATCGGATGTCGTACTTACGGTATCCCTCTGGTACCTACATATACTTCAAGTATCTACGTAGTACCTCAATATGTAGTACTACAGTAGAAGTATTCATACCTAAAAGTACTTACAAGTATGTGTTTCTATCTAGCTGGCGGCTCCAGGTTTTGACGATGCAAGTGCTATGGCCACCCCCTAGCACCCGTGTCTTTCGGGAGCGGCGTGGTGCTGACAGACACGGCTGCTTGCAGTAGCGCCAGCGGCAGTGTTGTCAGCCACTTTGGTGCCCGAACCCGGCTTCATGAAAACATGCACGTGTTCACTTGGAGCGGTGTGGTGGGTCAGCAGCAGGGGCTGGTTTGAACGCCACTTTGGCGTCCGAACCCTGCTACTTGATGGAACCGCGCGTCCATGTCGTGGTGAGTGTAGCAGCTACGCTTGCAGCAGCAAGAGCGCGCCAGCTCACCAGCACTGCCGCATCATTCATACCTTAAAGCATGTACTTCAGGAGTATATACGCACGTACAAATACTTGAGCACTACCGTACACATTACGCAGAGGGTGCAATGAGGACAAGGCCCACGGTTCACGCGAATCAAGACACCTTGTACACACATGCTCAGGCCACCCCCTCGACTGTTTATGTTCGAGCACACACACGGGTGCCAACAGACGCCCAATGGCAGCATGGCCTAATCCAGTGCCACCTCAACTTCACACGCCCTCGTGTCTCTATGACTAATATACAAACTTCCAGGCCCTCCTGCTCCTCCGTTTCATCCGTACACAGGAGCAGTCGCGGCTTGCAGCGGGAACACTAACCTGGCTCACCAACACCATGGGCACTGTCTGCTTTGCTGCTGCCGCCGCCGCCGCTGCTGTGGCACCCCCCTTCCAGAGCGCCGTTGACTTTGACTGGGGCCCCTACAGTCCCGGCAGCCCCGAGGCGGTGGAGGCGGTGGCCACTCCCACGCCTGTAAGTGGCCCGTTTCCCGTGGACTTTTTCAGCGCCACCTACGAGGGCCTGCTGCTTCCCAAAGTGTAAGTCATCACGTCGTCATGGTGCTAGGGCGCATGTGATGATACAATGCCATGTTTCTATACCATCTAGCATGCGTGTGCAGCTATACAGCGGGTGGGGGGGAGGTACTGCAACTACTACTTCAAATACCAAGTATTTCGAAGTACCGGTCTTGAATTTTTTTTGTTTTTTGAATTGCAGGTACCGTACCTCAAGGGACTCTGGCAAATTAGCGGCCAGCGCCGGGTACACAGGCCTGCTGCTTTCCAAGAGGCATGTCGTCACATTGTCATGGCGCTAGGCCGCCTGCGACGAGGCAAGTAGCGGCACCCTTACATTCTCTGGCACACATTAGGAGCTGTACAGCCGAGCGCCAGCGGCTGCCAGTGAGCCCTCCCTACACACTCACTCTCACTTACTCCCCCCCCTCATGTACACCCC
The DNA here is from genome assembly GCA_032358315.1 of Ophiocytium majus. NCBI lineage: Eukaryota > Xanthophyceae > Mischococcales > Ophiocytiaceae > Ophiocytium > Ophiocytium majus. The sequence continues at coordinate 7,712 of JAULBY010011814.1, read as the reverse complement.
CCCCCCTCCCCCCCCCCTCCAAAAATACCGGTGACAAACCACAATGCAACTGTGCTCGGCAGGAGCGAGCAGCACACACTGATAGTGAGCGTGGATGGCGGCGCTAGGGTGGAGCTGAGCGTCGAAGGCGCCGTGCTGCTGCCGCTGGACGGGCCTCTTGCAACGGTGTGTGCCGGCCGCCGCCGCCGCTGCCGCCCCGCTGTCTTGCGCTTGCCTGGTGTGTGCGTCTGACCAGACCCAGACATTTGCTGAGCTCGCCTCTTTTTTGCACTGCCTGCTTTTCCCACTGTCCAAGTACACATGTACGTACTTCTAGTATACCGGTATATGTACCGGTACGTATACTTCTCCTACTTCAAAAAAAAAGGCGTGGAGGGGCCTCTGCGCGTCCCGGCAGCCGCACGCCCATGCCACACATTCCCGGGCGCCAGCCGCATTGTGCCTGCCCATATTGTGAATGACTTCTGCTGAGCTCAACACTTGCTGCCCCGCCGCCTGCTGGTGCCCATTGCAACGGTGCGTGCCAGCCGGCGCCACTGCCGCCACCCCGCTGTCTTGCGCTTGCCCGGTGCCTGCGTCTGACTAGACCCAGACAGCTGCTGAGCTCACCTCTTGCTGCCCAGCTGCCTGGTGTTCCCATTGTACCGGCGGCGCCGGCAGGAGCGGCGCTGTCAGCGAAGGGCCCAGCTGCTCGTGCCTGCGCATCTTGTGAATGCCTTCTGCTGAGCTCAACTCTTGCTGCCCCGCTGCCTGGTGTTCCCATTGTGCGGGCGGTGGCGACAGGAGCGGCGCGCCGCCGTGAGGCTGGAGGCGGGGGCGCCCGCGCCCATCATCCTGCGGTACACGCACACGCAGGTGAGAGGGCGGCGCCCATGGCGTGCACCGGTGCTGGCCCTGGGGTTGCTGAGGGGTGTTCATGCGTCTTTCGACAGTTCTGGCCCTGCATTGCGCATCTACTTAAGGTATAAAGATACCACTTCGAAATACTACTAAAGACTTCTGACCTTGGAGTGTTCATGTATGTGCACGAAGGATGTTTATACGCACCATCTTATGCCTACCTAGGTACGCGCACACGCAGATGATAGGGCGGCTCTCCTGTGTTTTTACCTCACTTCAGGCCTGGAGCCAAAGGCAAGGCTCGCCTTCGCAGGGGGATAAGCACGAGTGTGGTGGCCGTGCACGTGCACTCCTGGCCACAGAAACAAACATGGCTGCAGAGGGAAGGAATACTTTATGCTGGAGTGTTTGCAACTGTGTCCGACATGAGTGGCTGGAAGAGCCATACTGCGCAATTGGCAACACACGGCAGAATCAGCACTTGCCCATAGTTGCTCAACCCAGTGCCGTCGCTGTGTGTTTGTGTGGGGGGGGGTTAGCAGGGCAATGCGTCGCTGCTGCTGGAGTGGATGTCCCCCAACCTGCCACGGGAGACCGTGCCTGCGGATGCATTGCTCAGCAGCCGGTATGGCTCCAGCTGGGACGTCACCATATGGCCATCCGTTGCTGTGCCCAGGTGCGCTCGCAGATGCATACCCTATATGTGAAAGGAACCTAAAAGGCTGCCAAGCCCAGATACTGCCGTGGTTGGGGCAACATGCCAGGCCGAACCTGTGGGGTGATTTGTCCACATAGGCACTACTTAAATACTTCGAAGTATACGTGAAGTATTTACATATTTATACTTCAAGAGTATGCTACTACTTCGAAGTACTACGTATGTAGTAGTACTAAAAGTATGTACTTCGAGTACACAAGTATCTGACATACTTCAGAAGTACATACCTACTGGCGACGGTTCCTGCGGATACGCTGCTCAGCCGTCGCCATGGCTCCAGCTGGTTGTCACCGTATGGCCGTCCGTGGCTGTGCCCAGGTGCGCCCACATATAGGAGGAGGACATATATACTACTAGTAATACTACTAGTGGTATATGCATGTACACACATGTGTTTGCGCAGGTAAACTATTGGAGGAATGCATGTGCACACCTGCAATGCCTGGGGCACAGTCTTCGAGCTTTGTTGTGCGTAGGCACACTCAATGCCGACAAAAAAAGTCGCATGTTCTCAGCAACAAGGAGAATTATGGCTTGGATGGTAGCTACCATCCATAACACAGACTGGTACGCAGAGTAAAGAGACTGCAATTGTAAAAGCAAACCTCTTCAATCCAAGGCCTCCTAGTACTCATGAACGCGGCACCAACTGTCCCCAGCTTCCAACGTCACTTCTACACCCGAGTTTTTTACAAGTACAAAGATTGGCACCAGTGCTGTACATGACAGCCCCTGCACACGATGTGCACGCCCACCACCCGTCGCAGGGTGACGCCCTGCACTGCGCTTGCTCTGAATGCGCAGCACAATCACAGATTTGCCCATAACAGCCTTGTAATGTTGGCACCCCGCCCCCACAAGTTCAAAACCCCGGCGGGCGCGGCCATGAGCGTTGCGGTTGCTCTGAATGCGCGACACAACCACAGCCTTTTCCATGGCTGCTGTGTGCTGAAGTACATGCGTATGCCGACCACTGCCCGCCGCAGGCTCAGCACCGCAGTGGGCGAGGCCCTGCATATTAGTACAACAGTCCTGTCCGTGCCAGCCCTGCACACCGACGCTAGCGTCCACCACCGCGTCGCTCTGAGCGCTGCCGTTGCTTTGAATGCGCAACGCATTCACAGACTTGCCCATGACGGCACTGCAATGTTGCCACCCCCCCTCCGCAGGCTCAGCACTGCGGTGGGCGACGCCCTGAGTGACGCAGTTGCGGGGGTGCGGCAGTCCTTCCAAGTGACCGCCCGCGACCGCAACAGCAACAGGGTGTGGGTAAGTGGCCTCGCAGCCGCAGGCAGCAGTGCCCGCCGCCCTCCGCCCAAGCACCGCCGTGTTGTCCATGTAGCCGCCCGCATAGGCCACTTGCACGGGCCTGATTGACGTTCGCCGCCCAATAAGCTGCTGACCTCCCAACCTGGCCATGCTCAATGTACTTGTGGTTAGCCAGTGGGGCAGCGGCTTGCATGAGCCACCAGGGCATGTATAGGTGGCCAAGTCACCGCACGCGACCGCAACGCGACCGCAACGCGACAGGGTGCGGGTGAGTAAGCTTGTAGCCGCAATCGCCACCCCTCGCAGCGCACCCCCCTGCATCACTACAAGCACCGCCTGCACTCCCGCTGCCACAGACGCGGTCGGCACAGCCGTTGCTGCAACAGCTGCAGCTGCTGTCCTCCTGAGAGGAACGCCCCAACTTTCCAGCGCTGGTAGCCCCCCCCTGCCGCCATCGCCACCGCCACTGGCGCTGCTGCCCCCACCGCCACTGACCCTAGTCGCCGCTGCCGAGCCGGCGCCGGTGCTGGTTGCCGTGCTCAGCAGTGCTGTTGCGTCTTTCCCCCCCTGTTTTCATGTTGAAAACTGCTCGGGTTATTGGAAAGTATCGCGTCTGCCCAGCAGTTTTTGTGAACACGTAGCGGGCAGTCGCTGGTGGCCGCTCACTTTTGCGGGTTTTTCTTCGTTTTGGTGTTAAAACTTGTGGACAAATCACCCCACAGGCTTCCGCCTGGCATTTCTACCCCAGCCACGGCAGTATCTGGGCTTCGCAACCTTCTAGGTTTGTTTCACTTGTGAAATGGTGATGGAGTTTTTTTCATTTCTAACTGTGATGTTGCGCAGATTGGCATACCTGGCAGCTGCTCACTTTTGCGGATTTTTTGTCTGTTTCAAGTCAAAAACTTAATCACCCCACAGGCTTCGGCCTGGCAATTTGCCCCAGCCACGGCAGTATCTGGGCTTAGCAGCCTTTTAGGTTTATTTCACTTGCGAAATGATGATGGGGACGTTAATTTTTTCTTCCTAATGTTGCGCAGATTGGCGGCGCAGGCGTGACGGCGTACGCGCTGGGGCCGGGCGGTGCCGTGGTGGCGGCGGACGTCTATGACAACGTTGATGGCACCTATGCGGTGAGGCACAGCGGCGGCTGATGAGCACTACTTCAAGTCCAATTTGAAGTTTAGGCCAGTTACACCGTGTCACGAAAGCATGGCATCTGCTGTTGGCGGGCTTGCCGGGTACTGCACTGCTGTGCTGATCATCATTGTTGTTGGTGGTGGTGGCAGTGGCAACGGTGGCGATGCATGGGTGTGGCTGTGAGTACCGCTGCTGCTGTGGATGGCACCTATGCGGTGAGGCAGCGGTGGTGGCTGGCGGCTGCTGAGCACTACTTCACATCCGATTTGAGTAGGGTTGCCAAAAACCAATCATGCTTTGTGTTTGCACATGACTCAGTAAATCGTACCGTGGCTCGTTTGTAAATTTTTACCTTTTTGAGGTAACTGCGTCAGCAACCTCAATGCACACCAGGGCCATACCAAATTTCAAGGCATCGTAGGCTGCTGTAGGCATGTGTAGTGGGCATGAGCAAGTTATCGGTGACCGTAATGTCAACGAGTTTACGATTCTGGCAACCCCGGATTCGAGGTTGAGACCAGTCACAACGTGTGGCGGGAACATGGCATCTGTTGATGGCGCCTATACGGCGAGGCACAGCCGCGGCTGATGAGCACTACTTCAAGTCCAATGTGAAGTTCAGGCCAGTCACAATGCGTCGCGGAAGCATGGCACCTGCTGTTTGTTGTCTTTTGGGCTGCCGTGCTGCTGATCATCACTGCCGGGCTGTGGTGGCGGTGGCGACGGTGCGGCGGGTGGGTATGGTTAATGAATAATGCTGCTGCTCAGCACTGCTGGTGGTGGTGCCGCCTCTGCTGAACACTGCTGCTGCTGCTGCTTGTGTTGCTGAACACTGCTGCAGCAAATGTGCCAGCCACCGCTCTCACCTCTGCTGCCGCACACACTGCCACCGCCCGACACATGCGGCCGCCAACCGGCACGCTACCGCTGCTGAGCACGCCACCACCGCCACTGCTGCTGCTGCTGCTGCTGCTGCTGAGCACACTGCCGCCACCACTGCTACTGCTGCTGCTGCTACTGCTGCTGAGCACACTGCCGCCGCCACTGCTGCTGCTGCTGCTGCTGCTGATGCTGATGCCGCTGAGCACTGCTGCCGCTGCTGCTGCTGCTGAGCACACTGCCGCCGCCACTGCTACTGCTGAGCACCGCCGCAGGTGGAGTACACGGCCTATGCCGCGGGCCCCTATGTGCTCAGCGTTCTCCTGGGCAGCTTTCCCGCCGCGCAGTGGGACCTTGGCTATGTGGCAGTGGAGCAGCTCGTTGCAGGCATGTCAACGACAGCGCGCGCTTTTCGCAGTCGCCACACCTGCAACCGTACCTGCTGGTGGATGGGTCATAGCGCATGTCTTTCATTTTTACTGTGCGCCGTGTGACGTGTGTGTGTGTGTGTACTGCGTAGTGTTAACGTACCAGTACTCGTTTGTGTAGGCGTACCTAAGCATATGCATCAGATATGCTACTGTGCATTACGTGAACACCTGGGGTGTGTGGGGGAGGGGCGCTGCCAATCGAGGCCTTCCCATGTCTTCTTTTACAGCAGCACACACTATAACGCAGCGCCTGCTGCTGCTGCGTCGCCAGCATTCCTGCCTCACCCACCCACTCACCCCGCCTTCCCTGCCTTCCCCCTGCTTGCATCCCCCTTTGATGCCCCCCCCTCTCCCTCCCCCCAGGCCTGCATATCGCCGGCAGTCCCTTTGCGGTTTACGTGGCGCCCGCGGCCGTGGACGCGGCGGCCAGCGTTGTGTTTGGAGCCCCTTTGAGCGGTGGCGGCGGCACCGCCTCTGGCAGCGTTCTCGACGCGACAGCGGGTGTGGAGGCGCACTTCAGCGTGCGTGCCGTCGACGCCTTTGGCAACAGGCGAGCGTGCCCCCTTTGCCCTCCGGCGGCACAAGTTCAACTTCAACTACAAGTTCAACTTCAATTAAAGCTATTACTTCAACTTCAGCCGTCGGCACAGCTTCAACGTCAGCTGCCCCCTTTGCCCTCCTGCGGCACCATTTCAACTTCAAATACAGCTATAACTTCAACTTCAGCCGTCGGCGCAGCTTCAGCTCCAGCTGCTGTCTTGTTCCGCGCTAGTCGCCGGGGGCTGAACCCTCTGTGAGGTTTCAAAAAGAATGGGGAAGCACATGTCGCTTCACAAAAACCGAAAAAACGGGTTCCACTGCATGCTCAGCGGGGATGGGAGTACACAGGCCACAAGCCGGGTGCTAGCAGCAGTTGCCCCTGCCCCAGCTTTGCCTCGCCCACCGTTTCACCCGTGCTGCCACTGCTGCTTCCGCCGCCGCTGCCGCTGTGCCTCTGCAGGGTGCCCGCCACCGCGGACATGTTTTCTGCGCAGCTGGAGACCGCTTTCCTGCCGCAACGCACGATAACCGCGGCCGTCACCAGCAGGGGCGCCGGTGCGTGCGCGCAGCAACAGACAGAACTTGCCTCCACTAGGAGTAGTACCGTGCCAAAAGAGAGAGTAGTAGTGGTATCATGCCAAAAGCGTGCCCCCACCAGCAGGGAGGTCAAGACTGTACAGTTTCGCATGCACCTACTTTGTAAAGAGTGTGTACAGCGAGCGATCATTTGGCGACTCTGACACAACCCCCGCCTGTGACAACACCTGTGACAACATGGCGTGAAGTTTGCGTGGCCACTGCAGTACTACAAGGTTTCCGGTGTGTACTTGGCGCGCAGTGCTGGCAGCATGGGGACCGCAGCACTGTCGCCGCTGCCACCACCGCCGGCTGCTGCTACAGCAGCACGGGCTATGACTGGTGATGGACCAGGGAGTGCAACATACCGGCATTTTGTGCTAGATGTTCGACAGAAATACGTTGTTTAATTCTACGCCCAAAACTGCGACATAAATCCCTATTGATAACAATACTGATACCTCTACCAGAGCATGTACATGTCCCCGCCCCCCTCCCACCACGCGCAGGCGAATACAACGTTGCCTACACAGCGACGCACGCCGGCGACTACCGACTCAGTGTCACCCTCGCAGGGGCGGTGGTTGGTGGCGCGGACGCATCGGGTGATGCGCCTCTCACTGTGGCCGTGCGCCCCGCGCGCGCCGCCGCCGTCACCACCGTCTGCGACAACTGCTGGGAGGTGGGTGGGGACTGCGCTTACAATACACACTGCACCAGACACTACTGTAGCCCTTCTTTGAACTACTAAAGTGATAGTGGTTATATTTATTTGCGCAATGCATGCCGGCGCGCCCGCGGCCATGGCACACGCCCGGCAGCGTGTGCACACGAGCGCACAGAGTACTCTGAACAACAGACCTGAGCCGCCGGCAGCGCTACTAGTACACTTCTGTGTCATGTGCTTCCTGAGGTATACTGTACCATGTACTAGCGGTGGTGGTATACCTCAAGAGCATTAGATATACACCTGTGGTGCTACTAACCCCACAGGCTTCGGCTGCGCATTTTTGCACCAGCCACAGCGAATCTGGGCTCAGCAACCTTGTAGATTTCTTTCACTACTGCTTCAACTGTGTAACTTGGACAGGTAAGTCAGATATCGTGGTAAACAATACCATTAGTCCCATATGTTTTTTCGCACTTTTTTCGGTGCTTAAGAAACTTTTGCAGTTGGCTCGTGCAATGTCCACCACGAAAGTATGCGATAGCCCACTTCAAGACGCACCTGTAGGTAACTTCATTTTTTCCTACTTCAACTATCTCTTGAAGTTATGGCCGTTGGCGCTCAGCACTTGGTGTGCGGGGGGTGCGAAAACGCG
>JAULBY010011803.1:0-23643 GCA_032358315.1 Ophiocytium majus | reverse complement strand
GATTCAACGCAACGGCACGGTGGCATGCCGTGCTCATCGTTTCCGGTGAACTCAGGTGCCAGAGTATGGCAGGGCCTAGCCTGCAAACACGGCGAAAGCCTTGCATCGCTACCCATGCGCAGCCCCGATTATGGTGTTGCTCGTGGTGTGGGCACAGCTGGGGAAAGGGGGGGTGCATAGAGTCATACAGTGGCACTCACTTGCGCCCCGCACTGGCGAGAATGGCAATGATGCGCCGCAGTGCCTGCAGGCTCTGCTGGTCATCCTCGTTGAGCTCCAGAGCTGCCTCCACGCGCCCGACCATGCCATCCAGCACCAGGTAGGGTACCTGGTGCAGCAGGAGGCAGTGCACGGTACGGCATGGCAACATGAAATATAAAGGTGAAGGTGAGCGCCGTGCCTCGCAGCACTAGTGTGCCAGGCTGTGACACATGCGTGCACTACACCACGCCCCACAAGTGTGGCGCATGCGAACACACCGCCACCAACCCTAGCCCCACAAGCAAGCCGCTGTCATTCACGCGTGGCAGCTGCGCGCCAAGCCACGCACACGTCAGTGGCAGAGAAGGGTTTGAGTGCTCACCTGCACTGGCAGCAGCAGGGGGTTGAGGCCCTCTGGCACCATGGCGCTGTTGAGGTTGGGCACGGGAATGGGGCCCATGGCGGCCTGCCCCATGCGGCGCAGCGTGCGTACCGCCTCCAGGTTCAGCTCGCGCCCCAGAGCGTCCGTCATGCGCGCAAGCTCGTCCACCACTAGGTCCTGCAGAAGCAAGCACAAGAAAACAACAAGAGCCAGGGCACGAAACTCCAGTTCTTCAACTAGTTCAAGTTCTACCAGCCTCGACCAGTGATCGCCCCCCATGGTCTGCGTGGACATGGTGGCGTGGGGAGTCCTGCTGCCCCAGTACTTGACATGCACGTGCACATGACGCACGCACTGGTATACATCATGTAGCTGTGGAATGGACTGACCATTGTGTGCGCTGCTCTGGGCCAACAAGGGGAGCGGAGAAGGACCGCTGGACAAACAAGAAAGCCACAATGCGATAGGGTGTCACAGCTTTTTGCACCCACGCCAACACGTCAACCAGGTGCACCGCGTGCAGTAACGGGTGTTGGGCAGGGATTGCGCGCCCCCATGCTCCAAACTCGCTGCGCCTGAGTCGACTGCTGGTGTCAACCAAATGGCCATCTCAGTCATGCGCCGCGTGCCAGATGGGCAGCTGCGCGCTCTTGAAGGTGGCAAGTGAACGTGAAGTTCGCACCTGCACATAGTTGCCCTCCTTGTTGAAGAGCAGCTTGATGGCATCCACCGCAACAGGGTCTTCCAGTGGGTCATAGCCAGCCTGAGGGGCACAAAAGGGTTTCCATGTGCGCAATTGATATGATGTCAGGCGGTCATGTGCAAGCATGAACGGCCCCGGATGAAAACACATTAGACTTGTTTGCCAGAGGTACAGTATAATCAAACTGCAGCGTGAGTGCAATCGCAGTGCCTTCCCAAGACATCAGCCGGGGTGCAAGGAGGGGTGCACCTTCACAATGCTGGTCCCAGCTGAAGGTGTGCACTACACAGTGTGTGGCACGGCGGGCAGACTTGTGCCGCCAGTGCACATGGGGCTACTGTCAATGGCAGCGAGAGCAGGGGTCGCACCTGTCCGCTGGCCCTGCCCCTGGCAACAGAGAGCAGCCCCTGCAGTGGCTTGTTACTGGCCAAGGCGGCTGCAAGAACGCACGTGCAGCAGCAGCAGCAGCAGAGACGGACTCTGTGTTTCCAGCAGCCAGTGGCTGCAGTGCTCAGCAGCAACAGTGCCGCACCAGGGCGGCACTCACGCGCCCGCGACGCCAGTATCCATGGCAGGGCAAGCCACGACAACCTGCACAAGCAATGCGTACGCCATCACACACACACCGCCGCAGCACGCCGGCAGGCATGCAGAGCCGAGCTCAGTGCACTGCTGCAGCTGCTGAGCGTTGCTGCCAGGCACAGCTGCTGCTTGCAGTACCCCATGCTGCTGCAGGGGGGGGGCACATGCCTGACTGCGCCCCCGCAGCAGCCCCCTGCGCCTGTGTGGCGGCAAGGTTGCCCCTGCTGGCCTCCGCTGCCAGCGCGGTGAATGCCATGTAGCCCTCCATCAGCTCGCGCACTTGGTCCACCTATCACAGGATGGGGTGGGTAGGCAATGTGGGACGTGCCCAAGGGGCGGACATGCGCAGGTGCTGGAGTGGGCAGGAGCGCACATGAACGCGCCAGCGGCACCAGGCATCACACCACTGCCACACCACAGTGCAGGTGAGACAGGCGACCCACGCTGCTGCTGAGCAGCCCTGAGCAGCCCGGCCACCGACTCAACACAGCGTGTGTGTGCAAGTGCGCAAGGTGGCGCCGCGCGCGGCGGCTGCTGCAACACACATTGTCCCACACGCCTGCCAAAAACAACTGTTGGATCTGACAGAACTGTGTGGCACTGGGATGTGGGCCCGAGCTGCTACTGCAGCCTTCCCGCGTGTGCCACAGTCGTGTGTGCCGCTGGGGGCCTGCTGCCGCAGAAGTGAGCGCGGTGCAGCGTCGCACCGTTGCCCGTTGCTGAGCACGTTTGCTCCCCCGGGCATTTACATCAGCACACATGTAGCAGTTGCAGGGGCGCCGCCGCACCTGCAGCGCCTTGCCGTCGGCGCCATAGAGGAACGCGTGGAGCATCCTGCGCATGCGCGGCGTGTCGTCCGTCAGCAGGCGCCGCGCCAGGTAGGGGAAGCACTCGTTCACAATGCTGTAGCCGGGGTCTAGGCTGAGTCCAAGGCCCTCAATGGCGCCAAACGCGCGGATGATGAGGCCAAAGTAGGCGGGGATGCCGATGGGGTAGTTGCGGGCCAGCTCCTGCAGCGGCGTTCGCGGCAGCGAATGCAATGCACGGGAAAAGTATGAGCACGAGCATGCGTTGTGCGACGTGAAACCGGGGTGGGGGTGGGGGTGGGGGGGGGGCAATCGTGTGCCTATTCATGTTGTGCACAGTGTAATGCAGTATATTTTGTTCGGCGATGCACGTTGATGGGGGCACGTGTGGCAGCAGGATGCCCCATCATTGGATCGGCCTGAAATCGCAGCCCCCACTGCAATGTCAACCTGGCGCTGCTGATGGAGCAGTTCCAGTGACACCGCACACGGGGGCACAAAACAGCATCTGTCTCTGGAAAACACTACTTACTTGCCAGTTTATTCATCATAAATGCACACTGCCATTGTGCACATACCTCGACTTCCTCTCCCACCGCCTCAATGGTGATGGACTGCGCGCCGCCGCCCGCGCTCAGCTGCTCCATCACCTGTTGAAATGAACAAATGCCACAGGACCAACAGCAGCCGAGCACCAGTGCTCAGCAGCAGAAGCGCCATGTACTCGTGGCTGCTGCGCAACTGCCCAAACCCAAGCAAAACGCCACCTTTGTGTGCCAAGTCAGAGTGGCAAGGCCCGCGCCCTTGCCACCATACCCGGCTCGATGCACAGACGCAGCTTGCGAGAGCAACCGCCGCCTACGGTGACACGTGCAACTCAATGACAGGGAGGGCAACACCAGGCACGGGTGGTGACGCGCTCACCTTGGCCAGCAGCGGCACTATGACGGCCGCCTTATCCGGGTCAGCGCCGATGCGTGGGTCAATGAACTGCAGCGTGATGAGGTCGCCCAAGGTGGCGTCGTAGTCTTTGGAGGTCAGGTGGATCACGTACTCCACCAGGGCAAACCGCTGTTCCTCGGTCACCTGCACGCGACACGCGCGGCAAAGGGGCGCAGGGTCACTAACAGTAAAAGGGCGCTGCTGGCAGCAGCCTGCTCCAAATAAGCAGCCGCGGCAATTTATAGTGCATGAGCGGCGGGTACGCAGCGCCACGCCATGGCAGGCGTTGTCAACCGTACAGGCGCAACGCGCACTGTCCCGCCGGCGCGTGGCGGTTTTTCCTGCGTGTCAAAGGCGTCGTGCAGCCGCCGGGGGCACGTGAGCATCTGCAGCCAGATCACACTTCCAAAACAAGCCAAAAATCGCCGCTGCCACCGCAGACAACATGGCGCACGCGGCACACCCCCGCAACGCACCTCTGTCATCAGTCCGTAGTCCAGAATGACGAGCTTGCCCTCGGCGGTTACCAGGAAGTTCCCTGGGTGTGGGTCGGCGTGCAGGAAGCCGCTTTCCAGCAGCTGCGTGAGGTACGAGTTCAGAAGCGTGGCCTGCAGCGTGGCCAGGCGGGCGCGGCCCTCTGCTCGGCAGCACAAATGGTGGAGGCAGCAGGGGCGGTTCTCGACTCAGTGCCTGCCCCAGGTGTTTACAAGCGCTGGGTCGGCAGGTGCGCAGCTGAAGGGGCACGTGCTCAGCAGCAGGTGCGCTCGCATGGCGGGCAGCTGCACTGGGCGGAGACACGATATAGGAATGCTTGCGGGGAGGTGGCGGGGGAGCGGTGAGCACGGCCATCCGAGCCGACCTGCGCAAGTGTGCAGCACCAGCAGTGTGTGCGCTGCAACGATAAGGTGAGCGGCACATCCCCAAGTGAAGGGTGGTGGTACTGGTGTGCAGGCGCCTGTGCCGCAGTGCCTAGCAGTGCCTAGCAGTGCGCACTCACCCGTTGTGTGTGCATCAATTGTGGACAGCTTATCGCCGTTGACCCACTCTGTGCGGCACGGGGAAGACAGGTGCAGGACGCAACGCACATACGCCGGTCAACACTTGGCATGTCTACGGTGTGAGCAAGATGCACCTGTGAGGCTGCCAGTGCTTACCAGTGCACGCTTGCCTATGACAATGTGGGCGGGGCGTGCATTCCTGCGTCAGCAATGCGGCGAACCACAGTGCTGGGAAGTGGTGTCATGCACACACAGCTCTGCTGTCACCTAGCCTCGGTAAGCACAAGAGGCACTTCACAAACAGCTGCAGTGTCGGGCAACTGCATGTGCGTGGCGGCACGCACACTCTGTGCATCTTCATGCGCAAGGCCATGAAGCAACTGTACGCGTGCAACACCTGAGCGCCCTTTGCTGCATCATGCTTGCCCGTGCCTGTGCAGCTGAAATTGACGGCGGTTTGCTCAACTTCAAGTGGGCCAAGTTCAAACAGCTAGAGAGGGGGCGCGGCACCACGGGAGTGTGCTTACCTGTGGTGAGCACGTAGCGCGTGGTGAGGCCATTGTACACCCGCGGCACAATGATGGCCTGCCCCAGCGCCTCACTCTTGGCCATCTCCGCGCTGAACCTACTCAGCACAAGCAATGGTAGCCGCGATACCTGAGCTGGGGTGCTGCTGAGCACAAACACACTTGGCGCTGCTCAGCAGCAGCAGCTGCTGAGGGGCCCGCAAACAGTGCGCGTCATGCAGCGCACAATGCACACCAGCATCAGCGCCAGCTTTTCTCCACGCGGCATATGTGGCGATTAGTGCTCTTGAGAGCGTACACATGGCCCGGGAAGCGCCCCAACACCCTTGCGTCCCCTCCCATCCATGACTCAAATGCGCCCGACATTGACGTGGGAACTGCTGCTCAGCAGCTCACAGGTGGAACTTGGGTACCGTAGATATCGGGGTATAAGACCCCCCCCCCCGAACAAGAACCCCCCGGTTTAGTGAACGAGGGGCATCTGGCAGCAAGACCCGGGGTACCCTCTATATGAATGTATATAGAATGGGAAAATGTGGCCCCCGAATACGAACCCCCCGGTGTAAGCGATGGCCAGCGCTCGACACAACCGGAGGGTGTTATACCCTGATATCTACGGTACTCACCTCTCTGCATTGGCGGCCTCCGTGAGGTAGTCTAGCTCGTCCATGAAGCGCACCGCCCATGAGTCAATGCAGCTGCGGAATGCCTTTGCGGTGTCGCCCAGCCGCACAGGCCCAATGCTGCTCAGCAGACGCCGACATCATGGGAAGAAAGGAGGCATCTATATATGATCATTATAATACTAGTAGTATAATAAGGTAATTATGATATAAATACTACTAGTAGTATATGCGCAGCAGCTGGTGGGCAGATGCCGACGTCACGGAAGGAGGGAAGCACGTGCTCAGCAGCTGGTGGGCACTGCTGCTGCAACTTAAGAGGTGCATGTGGCCTGACCTGCCAAGTACTGCCAGGGCAGCGGCGTGGCGCAAGGCAGCATCGCCGGTGCATGCAGCCTACAACATCTGCCGGCATCAGTTGAAGCTCTGGCAGCGCAGCGCGGCCTGCTGAGCATAGCGACTGCGGTACTGCTGTCCTGCCAGCCCCTTCCCCTGTAGGTGGCTGTATTCTAGCACCACAAACCAAGCATGTGATGGGCCAGCACGGAGCATGATTAAATTCGGTTTCTTGCATGGACAGCGCACACGGGGGACTATGGCCGGATGCCAACGAAACCCAAAACCCTAACTAAGTAAAAAAATGACGCCATTCACGCTGGTTTGGCACGGCCCTAAGTTGCAAGTATGCATGTGTTTATGGGGCCGGGCATGCATCATTCCTTCATGCTGGCGTGCATGACCTGGCCCTTGCACACCAGCGTAAATAGATGAAACTGCTGCACAGTAGTGGGACATGGGGCTGTGATCCTCTAGACTAGAGGTGTAGCAACATGCTAAGGTTACATGATGGTGCACAGTGCTGGGCATTACCATTGTATTAGCTAGCAATAAGGGACAGCACGATTGGTAATGCTTGTCTCCCATATGCATTACTTCGAAGCGTTACGTGCTCATCTATATGGTCTGTTTCTGTGTCCAGATGCGCAGCAAGTGGAGGGCCGGCTGCATGCGCAGATGCCACGCCCAGCGGCCATGCTCACCGTCCGCAGTTGGAGAGCAGGTTGAGGATGATGCGCATCACGTAGAGGTCCCTTGTGACAGTGAAGAGCACGTGCGGCCGCTGAACCTTGACCGCCACCTCCTCATTGCTGCCGCGAAGCCGCGCGCGGTACACCTGGCGCGGAGGGCGCGCAGCAAAAGCATCAACTTCAAGTCAATGTTGAAGTCGGTGCCACACCTGGCGGGGCGTTCACAGCAGAAGCATCAACTTTAAGACAATGTTGAAGTCGTAGGGCGTGCGCACAGAAGCGTGCGCAGCAAAAGCATCAACTTCAAGACGATGTTGAAGTCGTAGGGCGTGCGCACAGAAGCGTGCGCAGCAAAAGCATCAACTTCAAGATGATGTTGAAATCGGTGCCACCGCCGATGGCACTTCTGCTTCCGGCGCACCAGGTGTTGTGACGCCGGGCCAGCAGCTGATGGCGCTATTGCCGCTCGCCGCGGCACCCAGCGGCGCCACGCACTGGCACTTGACAGTGCATAGTGTGAGTATGTCCACTGAAGTATACTTCGAAGTACTACAGTAGCATGAATATGGGGTTGCGCCTGGCCACTGCCTCATACAAGCCACACCCAGGGGTTATTGCACGCCCGTAATTGTATTTGGCACAACTAGTAGCTCACCTGGCCCAGGGATGCTGCGGCAACCGGCTTGCTGAAGACGGACGTGTCGATGAAGACATCCTCCAGCCTGCAGCCAAGACTCTTCTCCATGGTGGCGCGCGCCTGGGCTCAGCAGCAAGGCAAGGGTGGCAAAAGCGGGTTGTGTGGTACGTTATGATGTGCGCAGAATGCCAGACTGCACTGGTGTGACCTGCTTTTCTGTGCTGCTGCGCAGTTACAACTGCCCCTGACGTCCTACTGGCTTAGAGGTGCTGCAGTAGTACGTAACCGTCGCAGGCCCATGAATAACTTTTGTGGCGGGGGGTGGCAGTGCGGCGTATGGACAGTGCAAGCGTGCAAACACACTTTGTGTGGTGCTGCACATACCAACCACCAACACTGTAGTCACACCTGCCGCATGGTCAGACGTCCCAACCGATTGACCCAAATGGAACACCCGTGTGCTGTATGCACTGTACCCTGCGTACTGGAAGTCATGCAACGTACTGAAGGCACAGGCCAAGTACTACTAGTAGTACTTGTGGCCGCACACACTTCCTCAGCGCCAAATGGCTCCACCTTGTCCTGTACTGTGTGCTACTACAAGTGGTTGTGTATACCCTGCATAGTGGAGTTCATGTGGAGTTATGTAGCCTAGTTATGTAGCTCACTGAAGGCCGCCACACACCTCCTTAGCGCCAAATGGCTCCACCTTGTCCTGCAGCTTCTCCAGCTCCTTGATCCAGGAGGGCGGAAGAATGTCAGGACGGATGGACGCGCCCTGGCCAACCTGCAGTGCTCAGCAGCAACGGTGACAAAACGTGCTCAGCAGCTACAGCGACATGCGCGTGCTATGGCAGCTGTCATTACCTCAAGACATTACATCCCAACCACAATGTGCTCGATGAGGTCGGGTGCTGACATGTGCTGGGGGGAGCTCTGCTGGTCGATGGTGGCACACGGCAACTAACGCGTAGCAGGCATGGTGCACGCTGGGATGCCTGTAGGTACATGTTATGGCAAACCATGTATTTCTCCCCTACAGTAACACCAGCTGAAGGGGGTGAATGGTCAAATGACATACTGGCCATGTGGGCCTACCAAATCACAATGGAGAAATACCATGATGCGCTGGGCAGCGACCAGCCAGTTGTGGGTTAGCCAAGCACATGATACACAGGTAAGGACTTGCCTTGATGAAGGCAGGCCCGTTCTTGGATGTGAGCTCACGCAGCTGGCGGCCGCGCAGGGGCTGGTTCTCATCCCAGCGCCCCATGGCTATGTCCGTGAGCAGCTCAATGGCAAACCATGACAGGGCAGACGAAACCTGGCAGCCAGCCACACCAACGCCGCAGCAGAAGTCACACACAGCTGGTCAGAGCTAGGTCAGCGGCAAACCGCAACAGCACACATGGATTTTGGCGTCCAGTCAAGGGAAGGTGTGACGCGTGGTGGCATGGCCTGGTGCTGCCGTGCGCCTCGCGCGCAACAACGGGCCACGCGGCAGTTGCACACCAACAAATATCACAATGGCATTTGTGTGCATGTCAGAATCGGCGCACGTGCACAAGAGCATGCACATGTTACAGCACCCATCGTGTGCATGCACTTTTGCAAGCACGGGGGCATGCACACTCAAGTGCACTTGCCCATGCGCCGTCGCACATGGCTCCACGCCCGCGTGGCTCCCAGCCGCGTGCAAATCATATTTGCACACTGCATGAGGCACACTGCACCACTGCCCCATACTCCATTTCTGACATACTAAAGTAGTGCCGCTATATGCCTGTTTACACCCCCCCCGCTCCCCAGGTTGTACGCACTCCGAGAAGCGCAGTCACTACATCCAAAAAGCAGAGTTACGGTCAGCCCTTCAAAGCCACATTTGCACACACAACACCACCACTTTACACCGGAGTCAGCGTGCACAACACGGCACACACATGCTGCGCGGTGGCAGGCTTAGAAATTGAGGATGTTGCCCGGGTGAGCAACACCGCTCGCTGCCAGCTCGCTCCCAGGTGGCGCGCATGGTCATCAGGCATTGAACCGCATGAACGCCCTACATGCACGTACTATGAACCAGGATATGTGCAGAAAAAAAGCCGTCGCAGACGCGGCGCACCTCCAGGAATCGGCGCGCCACGAGCACGGGCCGCTTGCTGTAGAAGGCGTGCAGCGCCTCCAGGTCGTACGTGGTGGGCAGGTCCGCCTCCTCCGACACGCCGGCGCCGCTGCCAAAGTCGGCCACAGACAGGGCGGCCTTCACCTGCGCGGCCGCGTCAGTGGTGGTCAGGGGAGAAGGCGGTGGGCGGTTGGGCGCAATATACTTTGAAGTACGCAGGTGTGACTGCGGGCTGACATTATGGCGGGTGGGGTGGGGGGGGCTAGCATTTGCAGCTGCTCAGCGGAGCTGCCGCTGCTTGGGCAGGCGTTGAAATGCATACAGGACGTGCGCAGCTGAGCACGGCAGGCATGCATGCGGCGGATGCTTGTGCACTGTCACATTTGTATAGCAAACACCAGTCCATCCCTGACACGGGAGTGAGTGATTGTCGGCGCAATGATACCAACCGGACATAAGTTGAGCTTGTGCAATGGTGGTTGCGGATGCGTGAATGCACGGCAAATGCTGCCCAACTCGCACCCGTGCGCATGGCTAAGCTGGCGGACCATGACACCAGCAGCGTCGCTGGGGCGCCATGCTCATGCCCAGTCATGATCATTGGAAAAACAGCACCTGTGGCTGAGTACTTCTAGAAATATGTAGAGCTTTGTTTGGTCTGAAGCTAGCTGCCACGCACAGGCATGGCTGGCCTGCACGCGCCACGCACTGCCAAGTGCATTTCACGACACGCCTCCTCACAAAGCACCGCACATGCCGCTGCACTACAGCGCGGCCGCACGTATCGGCGCTCTGGTGACAGAACCACAAGCGCCTCGCGTGCCTGTAACGGTGGTGCCTATGGGTGGGTGTTGCCAGCCTATGGATAGCACAGCAGAACGCTGCAAATTGCCGGCGAGGCAGAGCAAGCCCTGGGTTGCCGCAACGCATGTATTTTCGCCAGAGAGGCCATAAGCGCAGTCCAATGCTCAGGCGTAACATGGCACGAAGTGCGTGTTACTATTCCTACTTCTCGTGCCTTGATGTGTGCGCACACGCACCGCGCACCTCCGCGCTGGACAAATATTTGCCAACGCGCCCACAACACAGCCGCCACACCTTCTTCGAAGGAAGATGATAACTGTCAGCAGGCTACGTACAGATTTGCCTTGCAGGATTGAAACCTTGGGCACATCACTCACAAGCCGTCCTCACCCCCATGTCAACCCCCAAGCCAGCCACAGCCCACGCAGACAAGCAACGTTGTGTAGGCTGCCCCACACCCACCCCCCCCCCCCCCCCCCCCCCCCCCCCCCCCAGCCTGTCACCTCCCAAACCAGTCGCCGACGCACAGTGAACGGTCGGTGCGCCCCATGTCGTGCACGGCATTCACCGCAGCGGAGGCGCCCAGCAGCCCACACTCGCTATATAGTGCGGGATGGTGTCACAGCCCCTGACCCCGCACTGTACGTCAACACCCGCACTACATCGAATAGAGGCTTACTAATACACACATTTGTACACAATCATTGTGGTATGTCACATACGTGCCAGCTGCATGGAGCCCGCACAACATCGCGAGCCGCACTGGTCCAAAGCGCGCTATATCGCGAGTGCACAGTGCATGCACTCACCACAGCGGACGCGCCCAGCAGCCCCGCGCCCGCAATATAGTGCGGGGTGGTGTCACACACAATGTAGGCTTGCTACTGCACATTTGTATGCAACCATGTGTTACGTGCCGCACTACACCGCGAGCCGCACTGTTCCAAAGCGCACTGTACATGCCACTCACCACAGCGGACGCGCCCAGCAGCCCCGCGGCCGCAATTGCAATGTTAGTCTGCTCCTCCGTCATCCCCAGGGCCAGCAGCGCGCCGTGCGCCGCCCCCAGGGGAGCGGCCAGCGCCCTCTCCACCGTCCCAAACAGGTCATCGGCGCTGTCCAGGGCCAGGCCCTTGGCCGCCGCCGCGCCCGCGGCCGCCGCGTCCGACAGAGCCTCTGCAGGGATGCAGTGCACCACAGAGAGTGGCGTGTGTGAGTTGGTGGTGGCGGCGTGCGTGGTGACAGGCGCTGTGGCCACTGGGGCCTGTGGCCACCGCTCGGGCAGGCTTTCTGATTGTTATCATTTTGATACTTCGAAGTATTTGGAATGAGCCTAGGCAGGATTTGTGCTGAGGCAGGCGACCATCGCCAAATAAATGAAAACGTCGCGGGTGCGGGCGTGGAGGCGTGGCGTCGCCGAGCAGCGGGTAGTTGTTTGGGCTGGCATGCTGCAGCGCCAAGGCGAGCATGCCGCCGCTGGTGGCGAGTCTGGCGGTGCATTGCGGCCATGGTGTAAGGCAGAGTGCGTTTGTGGGCAAGCGCGCACTGCTACTCTTAACCCCTGTGACACACTCACATTTGAAGTGGTGACAGTGGGGCGCGCCGCCACAGTGACACGCTGCTGCCGCCGCTCACTGCAAAACACCACTCTGCAAATTCTACTACGACATTGGAGATCAAACCAAATAGCCTGGGCGCAACGATGGGCGGACCGCCGCAACGAAATGTACCTGCTGCTAAGTGCGCAGTACTTGTAAGGAAGTTACGCATAATACCGGTACATCAATGTTGTGACGCGGTGCCGCCAGTTTACCGGTTGCTGCTGAGCACATCATGGCAGTGCGGCCACGCCTGCTGAAACCTGCCGTACATACCATAGGGCACCCACCTATAAGCCTGGCAACCACAACATTGGGTGCACCGCCGTAGTCGACGGTGACGAGCTGCTGCAGCTGGCTCAGCTGCTCAGCGTCCAGAAGTCGCACCAGCGCCTCGCTGGGCTCCCAGTCCAGAGCGCCATCCACAAACCCCTCCGTAAACGCTGCCATGCGCGCGTTCAGCTCCGCGCTGCAGAGTGGCAGGGAGCGACATTGCACTGCTATGTGAGCCGCTTGCGGCCGCAAGGAGGGTAGTAGTATGTGGGTACGCATGTGGTTCATTGCTGTTGCTGATGGGTCGCTGCTGCCGTGTGTGCATCCAGCTGCATGCACGAGCGTTGCTGACATTCAGGCGCAGCACGTGAGCGTGCAAAGCTTTTTGCAGTTGTTTGTGAATGTGACACGTTGCTACTTCTGCATGCACGATGCTGGTACACGACGATGTTGTCGCTGTAGCTCTGCACAAATTTGGAAGAAGGCCCAGGCGCTAAGGCAGAACAGGGCACGTGCCATAGGCAATCTTGGACCAGCTGTGTAGCATGGCGCAGCACATGGCTGACACATGGCAGCAACCATGGTACGCTGCCATCAGAAGCCACGCAGCTGGTGTACACAACGTGTGTTGTCGCAGCCGTGAGCTGCGGAATGGCGGAACATGCAGCTACAAATGCTGCTATTGTACTGCGCGCGCTGCTGGCGTTGCGCAGGTCCTGCATGTGTCAGAGCAACCACAACCAGTGAGGCATGGGCACACCGGCTGCTGCAATGCATCCGCATGAGAGGCGGCGTTGATGGCAGCTGTTAGCTGCAATTCGGAAAACTGGTGCTCTGTTAGCACACTGCCGCACGCTGCCACCGAGATGAGGGCGCAGAACACCGCAGCAGCAGCATCGATACCAGCACCGCCATCGACCTGCCAACTAGCAGCACATATCACACTCAATTGTGCAAGCAAAGGCACCAACAAGCCCAGCTCATCCCCTACTCGCAGCTTGGGAATGCGTCGTTGTGCGCCCAGGCCGCTGTGACGCGCCAGGTTGGCAGTTTGGACCACCAAAAGATCTCGTCAGCAACCGCCACTTTGTAAACCTGTGCCGCAGCCCACGCTTTCGGCGCGCCTGCCACCCTCGTGCACGTGCGGGAAAGAAGGACCCAGCAGCGCCTACAGCGCGCACCGCAGCCGGCAAGTGCAAGGTGCCGGCAGCACGGAACTAGTACAGTAATCGTTTCAGAGCGCACCGCCAGCTGTGGCAGGTGGGGCAGAGCAGGAACAGAGATTAGGTCTGTCTCACCTTGCTGCTGCGTCCAGCGACATGGAAAGGGGTGTCTTGGCCCATCCTTTCCGCCTGTGCAGGGCCCTCGCACCCAGCACAGGCGCATCGCCAGTTGCGCGGCGATGGGGCACCTCCAGCCGCCCGCCTCCTCGCACAGGCAGCCTGCGGGCCGGGGAAAAGAAGGACAGCGCGGAACCCTGCAGCGCCACCAGCAGGCCCGCGAACAGCGCGGCTCCAGCTAATGACACGTGGCCCAGCCTCCTGCGGTTGTGCCTCCTGCGCTCCGTCATCGGTGCCTGCCGCTGCGACCGCGCGTACAGTGCAGTCACTCCGCCTTGGAGACAGACTAATGCCGGTCAAAGACCGCGTGCGGAGGGGTAAGACGGGCGATGATGGCGGAAAACGCCTGAGGGAGGGGCGATACGTGGCAGGCGTACACGGCAATGTCGTGTGGGGCGTTATTGCGGGGTGCTTAGGGACAGGGCGCGGTGACCGCAGCTGCGCCTTGCCTATTCTAAAGCCAACTGCCGGGTTTTTGTTCAGAAGTGCAACCACAACGTGTGTGCGTGTGCCTGCAGCAGCTGCAGGCCGGCTACGCTCAGCAGCCACTGGAGCGGTGCCGCGGGTATGGCTGGGTGCGCTGCAGCAGCCACCACCTAGCCCTCACAAGCTCTGGCACTGAGAGAGGGCCCTTGACGTCAAACACGGGTGCGCAAACCCTGGCTGTTTTTCTATGCGGCTCGTCACCTGTTGACGGCCCGCCAGATCCGAGCACTCCTGGGGTCGCGGTGCGGAGGCACCACACAGCCGAGGCGAGGCAGCAGCGGACGAGTGCTTCCAGCAGCGACGCCGCTGCTGCCGGTTGGCAGCCGTCGTCCCTGCTTTCCGGTGCTGCTACCCTGCAAAAAGTTTGCTGTTGTGTGTTGTGCTGGTCGCTTGGTTGGAGTTTCACAACGCCGTAGTCGTCTGCGGTGTGCAGAACCAACAGCCGCTGCTGCAACACCAAGCAGCAGCCACACACCAAACCCCTACCCCTACCCCTCCCCACCCCCAAAAACGCAGACGCGCTCGAGACGAGGGTAAAAGCGACAATCAGGCAGTGCAAGCGAGTGCACCGCACGGGGAAGGTGCATGCCGGCCCCCTGTGCTGCTGCATCTCAGGCGGACCCATCTCGGTTTTAGGCCAACCTCTGGCCTGTTTCGCGGCAGCAGAATTCCAAAGCG
This sequence comes from Ophiocytium majus, assembly GCA_032358315.1. Classification (NCBI taxonomy): domain Eukaryota; class Xanthophyceae; order Mischococcales; family Ophiocytiaceae; genus Ophiocytium; species Ophiocytium majus. The sequence goes on along the minus strand of JAULBY010011803.1, from coordinate 8,913 downwards.
GCGCGCGCGCTAGCTAGGTATAGCTAGCGGGCGGCATTCAGTGCATCCAAGCAGGTGCTGCGTGCTGCCCCTGCCGCTGCGTCAGGCCGCCTGATGTGCTGCGCGGGCCGTGCGCACTTGGCACAAAGCGCGGACCTTCACATGATGCGTTGCGGGCTGTGTGGCGCAGTCACCACATGCAGATGCACAGGTGAGAGAGTCAAGCTGAGCCAGGGCTTCAGACTGGGGTCGGTGTCAAGGCAGAAGACTTGCCAGGCCGGTCCCAGCACTCAGTACATGCCATTTCGGCAGCAAAAGCTTGTAACACTGCGCGGTGGTGGGTGTCTGGCCCGCGCAACCTTGGGCTAAACAGAGCCCAAGGCGCAACCAACGCTCATCCCGCCATAGACCTGCTGTACTTTCAAGCAAGCGTGCTACTGTAACATGCTGCTGCGTTTACCCCAGAGCTTTACATTCTACAGTAGTGATCTTGGCACTCACTGTGAATGAGATTGTTCTTGCTGCCACGGCACTTCTTCTGTACAGGAGCAGCAGCAACAAGCCACACCAGAGAACCACGCAGTTGCAGTTGCACATCCACCCCCAGAAAAAGTTTGTGAGGCACACACACCCTCGCGCCTGGTATAGCGCAGGTGCCATCGACCGTGGAAATACGTCAGAGCCGAGCGATGTGCTCTCACTTTCAGCAAGTACCGTAGCCGACGGTGATTAAGCCCCCCCCTTTGATTAAGCCGGGTACGGTGGTTAAGGGAGGGGCGTAATCAAATCCAGCAGCACAGCCGCTGACCCAAGCATGCTAAGCCGGGGTACGTTGAATAAGCGCCCCCCCCCCCCCCCCCTAAAAAGTCATACGCATTGCCCGCAAAAAGTGGTCATCCGGGGGCTTGCTGTGTCCCCTCGGTGGTACTTGCGTTTGCGTTTTGCTGCACAGGACAGTGCAGCCATGCCTGCTGCAGCAGCGGCCTCAGACTCTGCCGCGGCGCCATCAGGCTCCTGCAATGCCCATTGAACCCGTGCCCACAGCATCAGCCGCCGCAGCAGCAGCAGCAGGCAGCTCCTCCGCCACGGCTGCAGCTGTGTACATGTGCGAAAGAGAGCTCTCGACAGTTATAGCGACGTTACTGCAGCCCCCCCCCCCCGGCTTTTAAATTACCGTCGCCCGTCGCTACAGACGCATCTCACGTGCCGTGCGTGTGCTACGCCGAATACGCCCCCGCCCCCCCGTAAAATTGAGGACGCAATGCCCTAAAAAACTGCTCAGGAGGGGGGGCATAATCCACATCGGCTACGGTATTGATTGTGCGCGCCACCACATCATGCCACGGTGGTGGCAGCAGTGCCTGCGCATGGGCAATGCCAACCATGGTGCACACATGTCCATGCGAGCACTGCCGTATTTGTTAACATGTGATGGTGGCCAGTGCCAGGAGCCGGAAGCAGCAATGCGCCCCGCGCCACCCCCCCGCCCCACGCACAACAAATTTGCAATGTGCCAGCATCTTGCATGGCTACAGCACAACACATCAGCTGGCACGGGCGACCGCCTGACCTGGTATTGAGTTCATGCTCCATCACCAGTGGCAGGCAAAGCCACACTTACACCTGAAGTACATTATGTCTTGCACGCCACCCCTTGGCGGCGCGCCGTCCACTCAGCGCTACGCACAGCGCCAACGCTGCGCCTCACAGCTGCTCCTGCCACAACTCCTCGCACCCACCCCCGCCCCACCCACAACATTTATTACCTTGCGGTACTGGCGCCCTCAGCAGCGCCGCTTACGCCTTTGCACCTGGAGCGCGTCTCGTGCGCTTGCGCTGCCCCCCCTCCCCCCCCTCTGCCTCCACCGCGGCCGCCGCCGCCGCTGGCTTCCTCTTGGAAACCCTCTTGCTGGCCTGCTGCGCCTTGCCCCCGCGTGCGCTGGCGCCACGCTTGGCTTTTGTCGCCGGCTGTGCAGCTTCATTTTCACCCTCGCTGCCATCAGTGTCTTCGGCGGTGGCAGCGGCAGGGGGACAGGTCACCTTCCACTTGCCGCGCCCCTGCCTCTGAGCTGCGGCGGCGGGGCTCTTGATGGTGATGTGCGCCGCCGCCGCCGCCTCCCCGCTCTCCTGTGAAGCGGCAGTGACGACAGTTGCGCACAGGTGACCACAGTTTATGTGGCAACCCTGCAGCATGCGACACATGCGGCGTGTATAACACTACCAATAGAGAGTTCTTGGTACGAGGATGCTTCCAGCACAACCAGCAAGCTCAGCAGCAGTGCACAAGCGACGAAGCACTACAGCGCACTTGAAGCTCACGCTGACATACCTTGCATCATGACTACCAACACGCTACCATTCTCTAGCTTGGTATACATGTGATACAGTTGTCACTGTCCGGCCTGCCGCAGCCCTACCTGAGAGCCAGCAGCATCGGCGCTCCTGCTGCGGTGTGGTGGCTGCAGCGGCGGCGGGCTGAGCGCCAGGGGTGCTCGTGCGCCCTTCCTGCTGCTGAGCAGAGCCGCGGCCATGGCCTGCGAGGGAGTGCGCTGCGGCTGGGCAGAGCGTGGGCTCGTGCTGGAACTGTTGAGCAGAAAACACAACAGGCGGCGGCGACAGCACATGTGGGCAGTGAGGGAAGAGTGCCACTGGGCAGTGCCACATGACAACGCCACATGCCATTGACATGTCGGCATATCTGCGTGGCAGTCAGCAGTCAGACACTGGTCGTGCCAGCACCGGTGCTCAGCAGCACAGACGGCCGCGTCCAATCAACAGCAGCGAAACCACTGCTCAGCAGCCACACCAGCTCCAGCGTTGCTCAGCAGCAGGGCGGCGTCACACCAGAGACGCTCCGCCTCACCTGCGGCTCTTGAGCCTGGGAGGCGGGCTGCCCATGAGTGCGCCAAGGGACCCCCTGCGCTTTGCGCTCCTGGCACTCTTGGCGCCTGCGTGGTCCGAGCGCGCACTGGCCAGCGCCAACAGCCCTGGAAAGCTGACACGGCGCCGGCGCTTGTCCGCCGCGCCTGGGGCACGGGAGCGAAAGCAACATGTATGGTGGAGTGTTTGGTGTAGACTCAAGGGCGCTGCCAGGCAATTGCAAGTGCTGGTCGCGCCATGGGTGGGTGCTGCTGGCGCATTTTTGTGTTGTCCGTGTGCGCCTGTGGGTGGAGTGGGTGCAGCGCCGGGTGTCCACAAGGCGGGCAGCAGCCGCGCGCAGCCTGTGGTGGTCGACGATTGAATGCGCTCTGTGTGCCCACTGGCAGCAACAGCGCACGACAGCGCGCACAAGTGCAGCGGGCCCTCTGCATGCAGTTCCCGGGAGTGCTAGCAGAAGCAGCAGTGCTCAGCAGCAGCAGCAGCAGCAGTGCTCAGCAGCAGCGGCGGCACTCACCAGCGCTTTGCGTGCGCCTAGTACTGCCAGGGGTGCCCACCGCCGCAAACCGCACAAAAGGCGTGCCGCCAGCCGCCCTGGACGCACTCGCGGCCGCTGCGGCTGCAGCAGCGGCGGCACCCTGCTCGGCGGCTGCGGCGGCCGCGTCTTTCTCCCGCTTCCTCCTCTCCTGCTCCTGCCTGTCAAATTGCTTGAGATCATACTCAATCTCGGCCGACAGGGTGGGGTCTGCGGCCAAGACCTCTTTCACTTCGTCCTGTGCGCGTGAAGAAGGGGCAGCAGTGCGGCGTCGGAAAGGGGAGTCAGGAAGCACGCATGGTGTGGTGATCACACAGGTGCATGAGCTGCTGGGCACTGAACTCGTGCAGCATGTCATGTGTGTGTCAAAGGGGAGGGCGACCGATAATATGCCACAAACCCCCACGGCACGGTACGAGCAGCTGCACTGGGAGGCAGCTGGTGGCGCAACTACGTGGTGATAACAGCTCTGGTGCATTCCTCACAAAGGCACAGCATGCAGCACATGGAATGTGCGCACGCATATTGTTTGTGCTGCTGCTGGGGGGTTGGCAGATTCAAGTTGAAGTTGAAGTTGTACTTGAACTTCACCTTGAAGGTCCTGAGAAGCTCCCGCAGGTAGCACATGAGCTCGCGCAGTAGCGGCGAGTGCGCGGCCTCCAGCACATGCTTGAGACTGGCCACAATGGGCACCACGTGCTCCATCAGGTGCTTGCGGCTCATGCTCGATAGCAGCCGCTTCTTGGCTGCTCAGCAGATGCGGACGCAGCAACACATAATACCCGAAGGGGATGGACGGGCTTAAGGAGGGTGTGCGTGCGGGTTGCAGCAGCCACTGGCGCTTGTACAGCACAGCTGGTCAGCAAATGCGGACGCAGCAGCACATAATACCCGATGGGACGGGGGCTTGGGAGGGTGTGTGTGTGACTTGCAGCAGCCACTGGCGCTTGTCGAGCGCACGGCAGGGCAGTGCAGCAACTGTAACGTACATGTCAGCATTGGCGACACAGAGACATGAAGTGGGGCAGCCATGCCCCCCCCAAAACGCTGCCGCTGTGCCAACACGGACATACGCCAGCTACCCGTGGCCAGGCGTAGTGCGCGCTTAGCTTTGCATAGCAAGCGGCGCGTATATTTGATGCCACTGGGGCTTTGCACACAAGCAGCAAACAAACCTTCAATCACGCCAAGCAGAGTGCCCGGTCAGTGGTGCGTGGCAGGGGCGCACGTCGCAGCAGCTCCAGCAACAGCGGCAGCAAAAAAAGTTGCAAAGCCAGGTCGAGAGGCGTGCGGAGCGTCTGTGTGGGCGGGGCCGGCCCGCCGTAGGATACACCGCCGCCTGGAATCCCTACCTCACAGCACGTCACGTCGCCTCAGCAGCAGGAGCAGAGGTACCGGTACACCACACACTAGCTCACCTGCGGCCATGCCCGCTGCGACGCCCCTGCGCGTGGCCGCCGCGTCCGCCTGGCTGGCGGTGACCTGTGTCTGCGTGGGCTCATCGTCTTCGTCCTCCCCCGCCGTTGCATCTGGACATGGGGACGCGTGTGCAAGGCGAGCATGTGCACACCACCAGCTGTGTCAGCTGCTACGCCACAGGAGGCACGGGAGCTGTTGCCGGCGTGCACGTGGCGGGTTGATGCATACGTTCGCACGTGCAATGCTACAGCATAATTTGAAAGCAAGGCCAACATCACAGCTGTGGGCGCGTGGAATTTGGGCGGCTTGGAATCGTAGTTTGCGCGTCCCTCCATCGCCCCCGTGTGACATCCATCGCAACCCTCCCTCCCCCCCTCCGTCCACATGTGCCGCTGCTTTTGCTATGATTGCAAGGGAATTGGCTGTGACACTTTGCACGCATGCCACGTCTGTGCATGTCCTCGTGCCCTCTGCAACACTACTAGTAGGTAAGCTTCACACCAACTGAATAGCAATGCTTATGAGACTGAGATCAAATCACTATTTGACAGAAGCGGGCTTGAACCACTCCACAAAACAAGTGGACTTCTGACACACGAGCACCACAACCACCTACCAGCGGTGCGGCTGGCCACCCTCAGGCCCGGCCCTATGAGCACATCAAAGGCGTCGCGGCAGACGCTCTCAGCCTTGGCCAGGGTCGCGTCGCTGACGCCGGCAGTCTTGCTCAGCGGCAGCCCTCCATCAACCGCGCCGCCCAAAATCTCATGCGCCAGCTTGGCCTGCGGGCACAGGAGGCCCACAGGCGGGCGGGGGGGGGGGGGGGGGGGACATGGCAAGTCAGAGCATGCACAAGGTTGCGTCACGATCTTTGAACAAGATGCGCTGCTGCAGGCGCAGAGTGCGGCGCAAGAGGGGAAGCCCATGCGGCGGCCAGCTGGTGGAGTAGGGGGCGGCGCGGCACTGTGTATCCCCCCAGTGCTGTCCTCGCGTGGAATGGTGCTGGTTGCGTGGATTGCCATGTGCCATGCCGCTGCGTGTGCGACCGTTGCACTACAGCCCAGGGCAGGTGTGAGAGCAGCAGCATGGGCACTGCATCCCGCTGATGGCAATGCGCTGGCCCACTGACACGCGCAAATGGAATCATCCACCCCTGGCGCCCCTACACACGCACTTGCAAAACAGCCTCAGAGTCGCGCTGCAATGGCACACCCGCCATGGGTGACACACGGAAGTGCAGCATGACCCGCCGGGGAGCATACCGTGACGGCGATGCGCTGTTCGTCTGACATGTGGCGCAGCAGCGTAGCGTAGATGCCGGCGCGCTCCTCCCTTAACAGCACAACGCCGTCCATGGTGACGGCGCCGCCGCCGCTGCCGCCGCTCTCGCCTGCGCTCGCTGCTATTGCGTACATGGGGTGCTCGGAGAAGCTGGGGGGAGGGAGGGGGTGGGGGTGGGGGTAGGGGGGAGTTCAGCCAAGTGCTGTAGGTGGTGGGGTATGTGTGACACAGGAAGTGTGCAATATACGGCGCGTGTAAGGGGGGAGGGGGATGGGGGGAGTTCAACCAGGTGCTGTAGGTGGGTGGGGTATATGGCAGTTTGAAGTGCGCAATATAGGGCACGTGTTGTGGCATGCAGTGTGCAGAGGGTGCTGCTGGGATAAGATGGGGGGCTGGCGCTGCAAACAGTGGCCCTTAACAGCAGCACCGCCTTGGCTGGATGCCCCCTCAACTTGTCTCACACGTGGCAAATTGAGCACACAACGTGTGGGGTATGCACACATGACATGGTCAAGGTTCCACCAAGCAGTGTCAACAAGTAGGGTGATGGGTGAATGACACTGCGGCGCACCTGTTGAGCACGATGAGCGCCTCCACAAAGTTCTGCGCAAACAGCCCTGGGCACTTGGCCAGCAGCGCGTGCGTCAGCGTGGACTGGGCCAGCTGCACCGGCACCAGCACCAGCAACCACAAAAGGGCAGGAGCAACACAGTCGGCACATGTCAATACTCCGCTTTTGTTGCACCAACATGGCCAGCACAATGGGAGCACGCGCGGCAGCACTGCAAATGGCTGGCATGTTGAAATACCGCTGTGTTTACTGACGGCTGACAGTGGCGACATACAAGCGCCAGTGCGTCAGAAGGAAGCCATGCTCATGGTGTGGGCAGGGTACGTGGGCAGGTTACAGCAGGAGCTGCGCGCGGTAGGCACTCAGCCGAGCCGCAGACCACCATGCATGCTGCACATCGCAGCACCGGGCACCAACAAACAGTGGGTGCTGCCACGCAGAGTACCAAGCATGAACTTGCGCATACACACGGGCGCCTACAACATTTCGAAGGGGGTTGTGTGCATACATGTATGCGTACCTGCGCCACTTGAGGGTCCTTGTCGGCGAGGCACGCCAGGAAGCGGAAGAGCAGCAGCCCGCGCCACTTGAGGTAGTCCTGCAGGAGCAGTCTGCTCAGCAGGAGCAGCGCGTGTCTGCGCACCATGGGGTGCGGGTCCTGCAAACGCCGCGGCAACATGACGCAGCAAATGTGCTGAGCTCAGCAGTGCAGCAGTGACAGCAGGTACGCTGGGGTGACGATACAGCATCCGCAAGCGCTGCAAACAGCCCGAAACCAGGGTGAAGCTTCAAGTGGCGCTCAGCTATGCGCCATGGTGCAGACAGGCAAAGCGCGCGCGCACACGGGCGGCACTGCTCAGCACAGCCAGGCATGGATGGCCACAACTTCAACTTCAACTTCAACATGTGCGTTGAACTTCAACAGGCACTTTTAAAAATTTTGGTGTTGAAGTTTGGTGGGCAGTGGCACCTGCAGGCGCGCGGCCATGGCGGGCACGTGTCGCTCCACCAGCGCAGTGTAGCGCACGCACAGGTCGCCCAGCACCACCAGCGCGTTGCTGCGCACCGCGGGGGCCGCGCCCTCCTGAGCCATCTCGCGCACCTGCCAGCGGGGGCAGAAAGGCAAAGTGCCACGCATACAGGCGGCGAGGCAGGCAGATATGGACGGTTGCAACTTCAACATGTACTTGAAGTTCAACAGGTGAACTTCTAAGGTGACGATACATTGCATTTGGGTTGTGGCGTGGTTTGCAGGCAGAACATCCACTGGCCAGCCCAGCGTTCCCTGAGATACAGCATTAGGTGCGGCACCCCAAGTGATGTGCAAGCAGCCAGGGAGCGGACCTGAGCCGCAGTGCCACCACCGCTCCTGCCTTCAGCGCCAGGAGGTACTCTAGAGTACATGGGTCACCGCACCCGGTACTCTGTCTTAGGGCATTTAAGGGTACCACATACACTTCGAAGTACATACATGCACACATGGTAGTACACACTTCTACCTTAGGTAGCATACAGCGCACTCGCAATGTAGTGCGGGGAAGTGTCACCCCCTAGCACTAAAGCAAGACCCGCACTACATGTAGATCAAAATGGGCATGGTGTATTGTTGTACAGAACCATGTGGTCTGCGACAAGTCTCTGGGCCCCCCTCTACTAGTAAATCGAAGAGCACTTACTCGCGAGCGCACTGTATTGATAACGGCGCTGTGCGGGCACTGCGTGTGTGCTGAGCAGCTCACCAGCACGGTGACGCTCCCCTTGGCGAGCTTAGGGCATTTAGAGGTACCACACACACTTCGAAGTACATACTTGCATGCATGGTAAGTATACGCTTCAAGTATAACGCAAACAGTGCTGTGCGAGCAGTGCGTGTGCTAAGCAGCAGCTCACCAGCACAGTGACGCTCCCCTTGGCCAGCGCCACATCCCGCAGGCACAGCTTCCCCAGCGTCACAAACGCAAGCGCGCGCACCGCCGGCGGCACCGCCACCCCCCCCTCCCCCTGCGCCGCCAGCGCCAGCTGCGTCTGCGTCAGCTGCGAGCCCTCACACGCCTGTGACTGTGACGCCCCCCCTTCGTCGGCGGCCGTGGCGGCGTGCGCGGGCAGGAACGGCGGCAGCAGCACCTGCACCAGGCGCACCAGGCGAGGAGGGATGTCCACTGCCGGCTGCGATGCTGCAGCCGCAACTGTGGGGGGGCGGGCAGGGGGGTTGGGGGGCGGGCGAAGGGGGGGGTTAGGCGGCTAGGGGGAG
>JAULBY010011792.1:0-23654 GCA_032358315.1 Ophiocytium majus | reverse complement strand
GTAGGGGCCGTCACCCTGGGCGGACCCGTGCAAGGGGGTGAACAAAGCAAAGACTTGCGCCTACTCAGGGCAGTCAACGCACCTACCGAAGCGCGGATTCCAGCATAGAGATGTGGTGCGTTCAAGTGGGGGCTGCAGGCACCGTGGCTGAGTATATATATATAGATGAAATGACTTAGCGCGGCCAGCAGCTTGTCCCTTTCCGCACAGCTCGGGTCCGACACCAGCACCTTGGTGGGGTCCATGCGCCCGGCCGCCTAAACTAAACAAAATTTCAAACATTATGCCATGTACCTACTGGTGCTCGTGATACAGTCATCGTAAATACTGAATAAAGTGCATATGTTTATAATTATATACTTGTAAGTACTTGAAATCATGTGGTATCACTTACCGCGGCGAGCAGCTTATCCCTCTCCGCGCAGCTCAGGTCCGACACCAGGACCTTGGTGGGGTCCATGCGCCCGCCCGCCGCGCCCACCGTGACCACCGGCATGTGTACGCGCCGGCACGCGTCGACCAGCGCGCACTTGTCCTCACTGCAGCAGTGTGCTCAGCAGCAGCAGCGGCAGAGAGCATATGCTCAGCAGCAGCACCGACACGTGCACGCGCCGGCACGCGTCGACCAGCGCGCACTTGTCCGCAGTGCAGCAGTGTGTGCTCAGCAGCAGCAGCAGGGAGCACGTGCTCAGCAGCTCAGCAGCAGCAGCAGTAGAACGGCAGCAGCAGCAGTAGCAGCAGTAGCAGCGGGTGCTCTGCAGCGGCAGTGCTCGGCAGGCAGGAGTCAGAATGCATCCAGTGTCAGCCGGCGGTAATGACATGATTTTCACAGACTGTGCCTTTTGCCAGCAACCAATATACCTGGGCCGATGCATGCCCACAAGCGCAAAATACCAACTACTACTACAGTGTATTCGCGATTTGATTCGCTTTGATTTAGTGCGGTATGCAGTTTAGTGCGGGGTACAGAGACCTGTCACAGACCACATGGTTCCGTATGAATAATACACAATACCTTACTTGATTTAGTGCGGGTTTTGCTTTAGTGCGGGGTGCTACGGGGGTGACACCATCCCGCATCAAACTGCGAGTGCACTGCAACAAATAATAAACCAATAAAGGAAAATGATCATAACACCTACTGTACGTGCCCACCATGTCCTTCTAGAAGTAAGAGGCAGCGGCAGCAGTCAGAGTGTGTTGATGGTGTCGACGACACCCTCCAAGCATACACTGGAGTACCAAAAAGCTACTACGTTTTCGGTGGTAACTATCCGCTTCTGAAGTGTACGTCAACAACGATGTACGTGGCAGTAGCAGTAGCAGTACTCACAGTTTGTCAATCGCGTCGATGACGCACTTAAAGCGCCCCACGGGCGCGCCGTCTGCAGTCACATCCTTGCTCAGCAAGAGGCCAATAACATGGCAAAAATGACTGCTGCCTTTTTGATGTTTGTAAGTAAAATACCGGTAGTCATATCGCTAATATGGTAACTATGCACATGAAATGAAGTGGCAGCAGCAGTAGCAGTACTCACAGTGTGTCGATGGCGCCGATGACGCAGTCAATTCGCCCGACCGACGCGCCAATCCACAGTCACGTCCTTGCTCAGTAACAGGCCATTTACAGCGCACAAGAAACTGTTGCTCTTTTGATGTTTGTAAATAAAATACCGGTAGCAATAACGGTAAGATGGTGACTATTTACTTCGCAATACAATGAACATGAAATGAAGTGGTTGACAGTAGCGGCACCCACTGTGTGTCAATGGCATCGATGACGCACTCAACGCATGTACAAGAAACTACTACCTACTACTTCGAAGTAGGTAGTAAGTGTCCGCTGAAGTACAATGCACGTGGCAGTAGCTGTGGCGGGTGGTTTTATTTACTTGCACTTGTGGGCGTGCAAGAGCCCATGTCATGTATGCCAGCACGCCTACTGGTGGCCATGTGGCAGTAGTACTCACAGTGTGTCAATGGCGTCGATGACGCAGTCAAAGCGCCCCACGGGCGCGCCGTCTGCGGTCATGTCCTTGCTCAGCAGCAGGTCATCCACCGTGTCAACCGTCACAAAGTCAAGCTCAACGTCAACATTGCACTCCGGGTTGATGTCCAGCACGCGCTGCCGCAGCGCCTGCAGCGTCACCCCAGCAATCATGCACACACCACACAGGCGCACGGGGAATGAGTAACTCAAAGTTTGTATAATAGTCGTAATAATAATAGTAGAGACATGGTATACCTGAAGTAAATATAATAGTCATACCAGTAATAGTAGAGACATGAGGGCATGTGCGCACCAGCTATACTACGACATCTATGGGGGCATTCACACCACCAAGCTGTGGGTGTCCTAGGCTGCAGCATGGCCTAGAGCATTTAAAATACCGGTAAATTGTTGTGTCGAAAAATAGTAGGGATGCACGAGTACTTTTGCGTCACTTCACCACTATTTTTTTTGTTGCAGCCATGCTGCGTCATAACCAAGCGCAACTTCAATGTTGCACTCCGGGTTAAACGCCCAGCACGCGCGCTGCCGAATCGCGTGCAGCGGCATCACAACCCAGGCACGATGCACACATCACACAAACACAACCAGTGAAACATTCAAAGGCTGTGGGGTCCGCACGTGTATTTTTTTGCCACGTTAGCGCGTGTTACCAGTTGTTGACAAACGTGTTGCGTCACAACCACGGTTTCTGTTGCGCGTGCACACCGCGACAGTGCAGGGCAGGTTGCGAGGGCTCGGCGTGCGTCGTGCCACATACTTCAGGTATGTATACATAGTTCAAAGTAGGTACCACATATGGGGTATGTATGCATGAATACAAGTGGGCACTTGCACATGCGCCTGCATCATTGTGTCGAGTCGGGCCATCCACCGCATGAAATGTACATGCATGTGTACATGGCACACCAAGGCTGTCCTGGCTCCAGGCACTTGAGCCATCTCTGCGGTTGGCTTGCTGCCTGACATCATGTCCAGCGCACTTGTGTGTTGCTGGTGCGTTGCCTGACACACAAAACACATGGCCTCTTTTCAAAAGTTTTGATTGTACCGGTATTCTACTTCAGAAATACACAACTGCATGACATGCTATTGTAACATGCATACACAACAGCATAACCTTCTACTTCTGAAGTATTTGTTACACTGGTACCACTGATACGTTGTTGCTTCAATGAAGCCGTGTAGCCAAATGGAGATTCGCACGTGCAAAGGGCAATGTTGGCAATTCGTACAGGATAATGTGGACAGCGTTGGAAAGCAATACCTTGGCAATGCCACTGCAGACATCTGGTACTAGAAGTTGTACAACGGCGAACACTACAAAGTGCAATACCGTCATTTGCTTTAAAGTTGCTGGTGCCAGGGTCAATTCCTTGTGTTGTGCACAAATAGCAGCCTTTTATGTTTATTTTGCTCGCCCTCTGTGGGCACGCTGGCAGGCATGGCCGCGGAGTGTCAAGAACATAAACGCACTAACATGGCATAGTGTATTGCTCGTGGCGCAAGCCGTGTGCGGCATGGGTGGTGCAATGTGCCCCAAGTCACCTAGGCCTGGGGCCCCAAGCCCCAGTCCCTCCCAAAAAGCCCCCTCCCCAACTGCCGCACAACTTGCCCACCGCTCCCCCCCCCTATGCCAGCGAGCAGATGGTGGGTGGGTTTTCGCTGGCCCAGCCTTCGTGCGCTAGCAGCAGCTCACTCGCTCCCGCAGAAAGTGAGCTGCTGCCAGCTAGTGTCCCCTACGTGCTCACAAACACTGCTGAGCAAATGCGAAACGCCCTTTCACAAAGAATGTATGTTACTTTGGGTGCAACTCAAATTTTTTTTTACTGCCTTTACCCTAGCATACCATCGCTGACAATGCAAACGAAGTGGGGCTACGTTGGAGCACAAAAACAATGACCAAAATCACACGCCCCGGCGACTAGTTGGGCGCTAGACGATACAGTAAACACTAGGTACATCGGTCATTTATGAATTTTTTGCGTTGATTGGCTCCCGTATTTGAAAACCTCCCCCCCCCCCCCCCCCGCTCGGATCTAATGAAAGCAGCGTACCGATTACACATTACTTGACTGGCTGCCACATACTACTAGTTAGTAAATGATTTTGGGTACTTCTCCAAGTAAATGTTAACCTACTCCCAACATAAGTAATGTAGCTGCGCCTTCATCTTGCCATCGCTGCCTCCGCATCTTCAAGTTGTTTTGAAACAGCTACTTCAAGTTGAGATACACGGCGGGACACCGCGGGGGAAACGCATCACTTGCCTGCGCCTTCATTTTGCCAATGTTCCCCTCCACGGCCTCCACCTGCCTGTTGGTGTTGCTGATGCACACCTGGTCCAGGTCCACCAGCGTCAGGTGCCCAATGCCACTGAGGGAAAGTATATTTAGGGCAACAGGTGGGGGAGGCACAGCAAAAGGGATTTAGCGCTGTGAACCCGTGCGCTGGTGCCAATGATGGGGGGAAAAAAAGGTAAAGCGTGGGAGCACAGCAAAAGCGATCCAGCGCTGTGAACCCGTTATCCAGTGCGCTGGCGCCCAATGCCACTGCGGAAAATAAGGCACCATGTACACAGCAACAGCTTAAACGAGTCAATGCTGAGCTCGCGATCCAGTGCGACCTACTCATGTGCGGTATGGGGTTTAGCGCGGGGTGCACGGAATTTTACTGCCAAATGGCTATTCACGCGTGGAACCGGTACTCGACACTGCATATGGGATAGATTCATTTGGTGTGGGTGATGTGGTCTAAGCATGGCGGTTCGTCCCAGCCACAGTCAGTACCTGGGACACCTTACTTGTCCACTTTTCAGGTCCGTTCGCACTTTTGGAAGTAGTACAACCAAAATCGGGAACCACAGCCCACAGCGTACGCGCCGAGGCTGGCACTGCCCGAGCACCAGGCCTTAAGCTATGGGTGTCGATGGTGCAGCGCTGGCACCAGCAGCAACATGCGTTGCCAAGCACAAGTGCCGACGCCCGGAGTTTGAATCAAGAGCAACGTCACACACACACCTGCGAGCCAAAGCCTCCACAGCCCAGGAGCCAACGCCACCCGCGCCGATGACAGCCACGTGCGAAGCCCTCAGCCTCTGCAGCCCCTCCTGCCCGTACAGCTTGGCCACTGACTTGAACCTTAGGGCATAGAAGTCGGTGTCATCCTTGTCGCCATTGGCGGTGGTGCTGCCGTTGGGTTGTGAGTTTCCGTTCACCGCTGCATCCCCCACGGAGGTGGCGGAGAGCAGGCTTGCTGCCCTCCTGGTGCTGGGCTGCTGCTGCGGCAACAGCATGCCCGGGGGTTTCCACCGCTGCTGTGATGTGTGGCGTTGCCGCACCAGCCGTGTTGCCGCTGGTGTGGTGGCGGCGGGTGCAAATCCCAGAGCGGCAGGCAGGCACAGCAGTGCCACCAGCACTGCCAGAGCTGGTGATGAGGGTTGCCGGAGGGACGGAACACACGCGGGCCCCATGCTGCCGCTGCTGCTGCTGCTGCCGCCGCCGCCAGTCAATGTGTAAGCCACTCAGTGGGTTGTGTGTCGTGTGGAGTGGGTTGTTGGTGGCTGTGTGGAGACCCCGGCAGCAGGCGGTTCGAATCGAGGCAAACTCCGCTGCCGGGTGTTGATTCACTATAAGGGGTTTTTTTTCCCACCCTTCTCTCTGTCTCTCTCTCTAAAGAATGGTCGGGGGGGTCTGAACCCCTCAAAGAAGACCCTGCAGTGAGGATCCAAGGCGTTGACTGTGACACACGCGTACGGAGGTCAGCAGCGGCGGAAGCGGTGGGTGCCCATGCGCGCCGCGAGGCTGTGCTGCGGTGGGGGTGTGGCACTGGCCGTGGTGGCTGTGGCCCAGCTGCTGCACTGCGGCGGCAGGGGGGGGGGCTGCTGCTGCACTGCAGTGGCGTTTGCCCACCCGAGCCCACTTCAGCCCAAGTCGCAAGGGCGCCAGCAGGAGCAACAAAGGCGTCATAGGGGCCGGCGGCGGGCGCCATGGCTGGGTGGGACACACATGGCTGCTGAAGGGGAGCAGGCGCGGAGTGCTGCGGGCACGGGCTGCGCGTGGGAGGCTTCTGAGGACACGGGTGCGTGACGTGTGCATTTCCAACGCCTGTGGACTGTTTCGTGTGCAGCAGCAGCGGTGGCAGCGCGGCAAAGTTTCATGGCCTGGACTTGCGAAATCTATTGCAGAAAGCACAGCTCTGTTGCTGTGCCTAGTGCAGCATAGGTAGGCAGCTTTCAAAAGGGGCAGGATGGGAATGCGCTGAAGGTAGCGCCACCGGTGCCACAGCCAGAGGGGCTTGCTTGCGGCAGAAGAGCTGCGCCAGCGCGCACGCAGCGACAGCCTATAGAAAACGCGGTTCCGCAGCTGGTGCCGCTCGGAGTCTGGTTGGAGTATCAGTCAGTAGAGACATGACGTCCATTTTTTTTGCTATGGCTTGAAGTGGACATGACATTACTCTGCTGCTGTAGAGAAGGCCAAAGTAGTGGTTGATGTGATTGGTGCCATGGCTTGACGTGAACACAAAATGACTCTGCTGCGTTGGTGTCGCCCGCATCAGGCTCAATCCTGTGCGACAAATTATGTTTAATACTTCAAAGTATTTACACAGTGGCCGCAGTGTCCCCTGGCCGCCGCGCCACAGAGCCCCAGGGGACACTGCGGCCACTGAGCCATGCCACATGCACATTTCAACAAGACGCAGACACAGTGTAAAAAGTTGACCGCCTATGTTGTACATAAATGCTTGCACAGCCACAAGGGCAGGCGGGGCCGTGATAGCGCACCTACGCTAGCCACCCACGCAGCTGATTACGCTGGCGTTTGGCTCTGGCGTAGGAGGCGCGGTGCCGGAAGCTGGTGCATCAGTCACTGCAAAACATGGTTATGTGCTGGCCGTGCTATGGCTTGAGGTTTGTTAAAAAAGTCTGCTGCTGCTGTGGAGTGTGATAGTGCACAAGGTCAGCAGCCGCACATTGTCCTCTGTGGGTTGCCCTTCATGGGTCAACCCTGGTGCTGCGAACCGCGGCTGCGCTGCACAGCGCGTGCTGTATCAAGGCACACAGTAGGATTGTGTTGCATGCGCAGAAATAGATACTTTGACTTCTGAGGCGCATCCATGGGTGGGTACGCACGAAGTGCGTATAGTTGTTTAAGGCGCTACTGTGGCTGGCGCTGGATGCAATCCGCACCGTGTGCGTATGGAAGCACCAGCATATGAAACAGGGGGCCCAAGTTAATGAAACTTCACGGTACTACCCCATAACCAGCACGCAATTAGACTGCCGGATAGTGCCGTCAACTCCTGCTCTGTTGCTTGACCCATCAATGGGGCGAGGAGCGTTACTTCGGGCGCCACACACATTCACACCTACCAAACAATGTGCCCTACCGTGTACAATAGCTACGAGCGCAAAGCAGTGGAGGGGCTAAGATGTTTCTGTAGCCGCCAAAGCAAAAGACCATAAATATTTGACCCCGGTAAGTACTGAGGCACTGGACGGCAGTGCTGCGGTCTGGCGCCACCATGCTGGCAGACCTGCATGTGCACACGCTGCACACCACTGGTGCCGTCATATATATATATATATGTATATGTATGTATATACATATATACATAAGTGTACATATGTATATATATACACCAGTGCAAAATGAAGCTGTCACTTCAGCGCGTTGCACCGCTGCTGCGAGCTGCCGCACATCTCAAGTGCACCGATGTGAAAGAAACCTAAAAGGCTGCTAAGCCCAGATACTGCCGTGGCTGGGGCAAATTGCCAGGCCAAAGCCTGTGGGGTGATTAGTCCACCTGGTGATGTATATTTCAAATTGGCTGGGATTGTACTTAAGTACTTCTCAAATTCTATCAGTGAAAGAAACCAAAAAGGTGACTGATAAGTACGGGGCGCTTTGGTACATGCTTCAGAAGCTGCTTCGATGTGTGCTTCTGAGGCATACTGCAGGATAGAAGTCCATAGTCTCTAGTACACAGTCTATACATCACCCGTAGCTCCTATGCATGCTGAAGTATACTGCAGTAGTACTTCAAGTATGTATATTGAAGTATATACATGTGTTTCTACAGTGCATTGTACATGCCTATGTATACATGCTCCAAGTACCTCAGCACACAGTGTTATATCGCTCTTGGACGAGGTAAGTTCATATTTACATGTCGGACAGTGGCGCGGCACCCTGCAATGGCTCGTATACGTACTGATATACTTCTAGTACTATATATGACGTTGACGTATGTATGTAGTGAAAGAAAGCAAAAAGGTGACTGAGCCCAGGTACTCCCGTGGCTGGGGGCGAACCACACGCAACCGCGTGTGGGCCACATGCAAAAAGTGTGTGTACTGGCTACCTTGAGCAAATGCACCTTGTTGTCGTGCATGTCGCAGGTGGTTGCATTCTTTCAGGGCAAAGGTGCTGAACACCATGGTAACCAGTGCCCTGGTGTCTTGGCTGCATTGGCAGCCGAAAGCAGTAGGTTCTGGAGCAGTGGCCCTGGTAGCAGGTGGGCCTACCATGGCTGCGACACCTGCCAGCAAACAACCACATTGGATGGCACGGCTGGCGGCGAAAAGGTCGTGCTGGACGCAGCGTGCTTGGACGGCATAGCCTTTGGTCCTAAGGTGTGCCGCAGCACAGGCTGCCAGGGAGCGCTGCCGCCAGGGCGAACGAAGCGGTACTGCTTGGCGCACAGCGCGCTCGAACAGGTGTGCGGTGTGGACGGCTGCGGCCGGCAGTGCGAGGTGGGTGTTCATTCATAAATGCACTGCTGCTGCGCATGCGGCAGCTTGCCACATACCCACGTGCCCACCTCACCTCTCCTTTGAGCTGTTCAAAATGGTATGGCAGCGTTGATAGACCCAGCACAGCCTGCACCACAGTACGGCACAGCCTGCATTACAGTACGGCATGGTCGTTAAGCAGGTTGGTTCATTATTTTGGTTGCAGTTACAGCTTCATGAGTCGACAGTGGTGATGCATGACAGTCACTGCTGTAGTACCACTTGTGCAGGATGACTGCTCAGCAAAGAAACCATTTACATCACAAACACACCAATCTCCGTTCAGTGTTTCTAATTAGATTTATAACTGTAGAAGCACACACACAAACAACCTGGAATTCTGGTCGCGTTGTCCAGACACAGGCGCAGGTGCAGCACACGCTATGCAGCAGCCGCCACGGATGCATGTGTGCACGCAGCGCAGTCCTTCCGCTGCAGTATAGTGGGAGTTGCAGTAATGGCAGCATGGCAAAGTGGAAGCGGTGTTGCTGAAGCTGCTTACTGCCCGTTCTAAAACGCTTTGTAGTGCATGTCCTGGTGGCACAAAATGCACAGCAGCTGATGCCACCATACACCTCAAGTATGATGACCAGTTACGTCACAAGTATGTTTTGATGGTACACAGGTTACCATATGGTTGTAAGTATAATGCCCACTTGCCTCACAAGTACTTCAAAAGAAGTACTTCTGAAGTACTAAGTACTAGTCTAGTAGTATGCCTCAGCAGTACACACATTGGTGCTGCAAAGCGTGACTGCTACTAAACTCCAAGCAAACTGATGTGTTCCCAACGCGCTGCTGCGTGCTGAGGGGCTCATACCCTTTGGCTGCTGTATCGCTCTGTCTGACCAGCTGTGTACCGTCTATTATTACGACCTCGTGTTACAGCTGGGGTCGCTGGCTTGTGCTTTTCACCAGGTGCAGCTGAAAGAATATGAGCAGCGCAAGAAGGACCAGGGGAGTTATGCAGCCAAGCAGCGAGAGACGCAGCGCCGAGCTGCTGCATTCAAGGGAGGGCAGCCTGTGGAGGTGGGTGGGCCGTCAGCGCCTGTGCATGCACTGCAATGCGGGTACACGTGCTGCTGTGCAACTGGTGGTGGCTGCTTCGGGTAAGCGGTGCTAGCATGCACATTGACAGGTGCGCATATAAAGCGGCAGGCTTCGTAGCGCTGGCATGGTGCTGCATGGCGCGTGCTGCGTGTGCTGCCATCCCTCCTGCGGCTGGCCTGTCTCTGCTGCGGCTGTCGTTGTGACACCGCGCGTGCTGCTGAGCACGGCTCCAGAGTGTGTAGCTGTCGATAGCTATGTGGCGCTGGTGTGTGCTGCGGCGGCCATGTGTGCTGCTGCTGTTGCTGGCATGCTGCGGCGGTGGCAGTTGCGTATGCTGCTCAGCGCACACCAGGCGCACCTTGTAGAGCACTCGACGATGCCAAATGTTTGCATGCACGTGGTGCATGTACATGCGTGCACAGCGCACACACTGGAGCCCTATTAACCAACGGTGAAGCGCACTGTACTTTGCAGCTGAGAAGGTTTGAGGACTAGTGCACGAGTCCTTGGCATGCTGTGCACACCACCAGCTGTTGTGGATTTCACACACCTGAACCTTGGCCGTGTTGCTTGCCCATGTTGGTGTTGCTGTGCATGCAGCCACGCCAGAAGCCACTGGCTTTCCAGCACAGCTTTGGTGTGCTGTATGCAGCCAATAACATGACGGCAACAAGACCCTGTGGGATTGTGGTGGCGCGCGACACCATGCACGAGCCGGAGTTCAACAACATGCCTGGCGTCATCGCTTCTGCAAAGAAGCTGTTCCCAACGCGCTTACCACTTGTGCTGTTCTATGATCAGGGGTGTAAGTTGCAGAAAGCTGTTATCAATGACCCTGCATGGGCAAGCACACGCGTTCTTGTTGACAAATTCCATTTTAGCGGCCATTCCCTGCATGATCGCTGGTGCCAGCGTAATTGTAACCCCACAATTCTCAGCAACCCCCTGCTGTACAGCCCATTCGGCAAGGGTGACGATGGCTTCATGTGGCTCACCAGTATGGCAGAGGTGACCAATGCGTGGCTCACTGGCTATAGCAGTATGGTGAAGGTATCATGCGAGGCTTGGCATGACACTTGGCTAAACCACATGTGCATGGCTCACAATGAGATGATCATGCACTACCAGATGCATGGTGCAGCAGCACAACACACCAATCCCACATGGTGTGTGGGCCGCGCCTAGAGCCTGCATGGTGTGTGGGCCGTGTCTAGAGCGGCGATGTTGCTGCGCCACGTGCAATAGCCACTTTGTTAATAAGAAAATAAGTAACCACTTTTAACTACTGTACGCCATCCCGCATGGGTGCAGTTGCACCGAATGTGCTCAGCTGCTGCTTTGTTCTTGCGCGCGTGATCATGGCAATGGCATGTGGAAGGACAAACTGGACAAGGTGCTCTGACAATTTTGCTAGCATGTGCACCCAGCAACGCAGTGCATCAAGGGCAGCAGAGGGCAGGACTGAAAACAGCATAATTTGCGGTAGCTATAGCTGCAGAATGATATTTACCAGCAAGCAGGGCTTTGGTGGAACGGCTGAGGGGTTAAGCAATGCAAAGGCCTAAAGCCACAGCTCAAGGTGATGCAGCCGTTGACACAGGCCAAAGCAACCACCCACCATGATACTGGCACTTGTGTGAGTGGTGTGCTGAGCAGCCAGGTGTACTGCTACCAGCCAGGCACTTAAATTAAAGTGCTAAGCACACGCGCCTCGTTGTGCGCCACAGAGGTACAAGTACGGCGTACTACTGCTAGCACATGAGCGTGCCAGCATCAGCCAGCAGTTACATGCACACAGCACACCAGACAGGAGCCAGACATGACAGCCCATGGGGGAATGCCGTATCATACGGTGATACAATATGTGTTTACAAAGCCGTTGTTCTACTGTGGTATATTTGGTGCTGTCATGATGGTGGAGCGGGCCACAGCCTGCATATTCTGCACATTATACAATCAACAACAGCAAGTGCACGGTAGCTGCTACACTTTGCAGAGATAGTGACAGAGCACGGACAGCATTATTTGCGCACAGCCGGCTGCAGCGCCGCAGTGCCGCGTGCTGCCTGTGCACCTTGCACTGCTCCTTCCACTGCTGTACCTTACCGCTGAGCAGCAGTGGCATCCAGCTGCTGCTGCTGCTGCTTGCCGCTGGCCGCTGGTAGCCGACCACCCCTGACATTATGACGATGGGCATAATAATGGCTCCTGCCTGTGTACCGCGGCTGGCGTCCGCCCCCATACAGTCTTATTGCTGCTGCCACCACAAGCAAGGCTTTATCAACACCAAGTCGGCTGGTCTGTACTGGCTGGCCTGTCTCATTTGAAACACTATCAATGACTGCACCGCACGCCTCGAACTCCGGGACAGTGGCGCCAGCAGGCCCACAGGGTTGGCGACTCGCTGCCTCCAGATGCTCCTTGGTTAAAGTGCCTGACAACAGCATAGCGCGCCAAATGACACACGGATATTGCAGGTGTGTGTGTCACTCATGGCCATTGGTCAATTATGGCCCACAGGTCAATCAGTCACGGAGTACTACTAACACTGCTGGTACAGTCTGCACACTCCAGCTAGTGGTATGGTACGTGCAGGGAAGAGGTGCACCACATACCTTGCTGCCAAAGCGCCATGGCGATTTGCACAAAGCGGTCTTGCGCAGGCAGTATAGCTGATACGCCAGCCTGAGATGGCTGCGCCCCGCCGCCGCGCTCTGCTGCCCGCTCACTGCTCTCCTGTGGCGCCAGCGCAAGACTGCTTTCCATGGCCCGTGTTGGCGCGCCATATGTGGCCACAGCCGCGGTAGCCGGGGCCGCGGGTATGCTGCTCTGCATGAGCACCTGCATATGTGTGAAGCAGCAGCAGTACGCCATGCAAGACACCATGACGATGTTGAGGGTCTATAAGGTATCTAGTAATGGGGAGAGGGGTGGCATGTTTGAGTTGTAAGTGAGCTACTACTGCTGCAGTAGCTGAGCGCCCCTCGTGCTGCACACGGTACACAACTCTGTTGCAGCAGCTGGTGCTGCTGTGCACAGCTGCATGCGTGTGTTGGCAAATGCTGCGCCAGACTGTGTGCTACCACTGATACACATATTACTCTCCTCGTCGCTGGTATGCACTGTAGCCGCTCGGCATCGTTGGTGGTGCTGTAACTGGACATTGCTCATGCCAGTTGCTGTACTGAAAGCTGTACGCACCTCAGACACACCAAGCTCAGCTGCCACCGTGACTGGCGCCACAACCCCTGCCTGCCTGGCCATGCACTCGCGAGCACCACTGCGCCGCTGCATTGGCGGCCGCACGCTACTCGTGCTGGCTTGGTTCTGGTGGTGAACGCGCATCCACGCAAGCATGTTCTGCAGGACAGACAAAACATACGTGACAAGAGGGGCATGACAGTGGCAGCAGCGGCTGTTAGCAGGGTGTGGCATGCCTTCAGGGTTTGTGCACACCTATGTGCACAAACCTATGTGCACAAACCCTGAGAGCAGTGAGCAAGCCTGCAACTGGTTGGCGACTTACAGTTGCCGGGAGCGCGCAGCATGGTCTTGCTCACTGACTGTGGTGACGCACCATGCACAGAATAACACACTGGCAGCTGATATGCACAACACACAGATGATTTAACATGTACATGCCCACAGGTCCCACCTGGTGCTTGCGGGCCGCCGCCTCGTCGTCTGTCGTCAATGCAATCCAAACAGCTGGTAGTGCTGAGGCAGGTGGTGACTGCTCCAGCACAGCAGCAGACGTCCCGGCCCTGAGCAGTGTCGCTCGTTCTACTGCTACGACAGCAGTGTCACAAGAGCCTGCGCCTTTGTAGGGATTCGGCGCACAAGCTGACGGTGTCACAATCGGTGCACAGGCAACGATTGATACCAATTCTGTTGAAGCGGGGGCGGCAACTGCTGCGGTTGTGCTTCCTGCATACAGCAGCACCAGCACTAGTGGCTCCTTCTTCAACCTGCGCGACGGATCCAGGGCCTTGCCGGTGTACAGCTTGTAGTCGCTACAGGCTTGCGGATGGTTAGCGACACGTTCTGCCAGCACAGCATTACTCAGCTTGCTCAAACCCTTATGCCTGCGGTACATCGCTTCGCGCTCAGAGAGTGAAAGCGGAGGTGCTGGTGGTGTTGGCGCAGAAGAAGCTGGTGCTGTAGCTTCTGATGTAGCTGGTAATGTTACTGTTGCTGCTCTAGGTGCTGCTCGATATCCATGGCTGCTGCTGCTGCTGCTGGTGCCACCGATGGTGCACGGTCGCCGTGCACGAAGGCACCCACCCTCCCAGGGGCTGATGCTGCCGCCGCCAGCGATGGGGGGGAGGCTGCTGCTGCTGCTGTTGTGTGCACTGCTGTTGCCGCTGGATGCTGGAAGGCGTCGATATCCATGGCTGCTGAGGCTGCTGCTGCTGCTGTTGCTGCCACTGATCGTGCACGATCACCGTCCACGAAGACAGCCACCCGCTCAGCGGCTGCGGCTGCCGCCGCCAGTGATGGGGGGGAGGCGGGTGCTTGTGCATGTGCGTGTGTTGCGGGCACTGATGTTGCCGCTGGTCGCTGGAAGGCGTCGATAACCACGCGGCTGCTGCTGTTGCTGCCACTGATCGTCCACGGTCGCCGTCCAAGAAGACAATTACCTTCCTAAGGGGCTGCTGCTGCCGCCAGTGATGGGGGGGAGGCCGCTGCGCCGCCGCAAGAGCACCGCAGAGCTCTGACAGTCTGGAGTCCGGACAGGCCTCGCAAACAACGTTTGTTCTGCTGAGCTGCGTGGCGAGGGCCCGAAGCGGGCAGTGTCCAGGCCGGGTTGCGGGGCTTCGCCCCGCAAAATTGTGGCTCTAGAAACCAAGTGGTGCACACGCCGTCACTGGTGCACACGCCGTCATGACACCTCAGCCCACTGTTGGTACACTGCGCGCGGCGCGGCAGGCAGTGGGTTCGACACGACATACCGTGTGTGCCCAGCCTTCAACTTTCCACCACACGGCAACCCCCCGCCGCACACACGCCACACACGCACACACGCGGCCCACACTTGGTCCACCCACCGTGGGACCTGAATGTGTTGGTCCAACCCTCCCCTGACTTTTCTGGAGGGCAGTGTGCCTTTTCCACCCACTGCGTCAGAGAGCTCTGTCGAACAGGTGTACACACATGAAGTTTTGAAATCTAGGGCGCGAAAACGCCTCGCCGTCAAGAGGTTCCAGACCTCATGCATGCATGGGGGGGGAAAAAAAAGCCCAGCAAAAAACACCATCTGTCAGGGTAGGGTGCGCGACACCCCTGGTGGTGGCGCCCCCTGCATAAGGCGCGGTCGATGCAGCCGCCTGGTGCTGTGCCTGTGACAGAAGAGCCCCGCTCAAAGGAGCGCCAGGTAAGGGTGGGGATGGGGTTGCGACTGCACACACAAATGAACGTCAATGACGCGCCCCCCCCTGTGTGTCTGCTTGAGGATGAAACGTTCGGTTTTCTCCGCCCCCCCAAAATTTGGCCCGCCATTCTGGGTGGAAAGTGTGTGTTAGCACACACACACCGGCACATCGAGCGGGCACCGGCGCGCGCGGTGGTGGCAGCGGATGCACCTCGCGGCCCTCCCCTCGACAGCAGTCACTGCTAGGCGGCCTGGCCCTACCCGGAGCCGCTGAACCAGGGCCCCCCCGAGCAGCACGCACCGCGCGCTCTATTCAGCACGCGGTCCTTCGAGAGCGATGGACGGCGTGATGAAGCTGCTGCGCTGCAAGGTGCTGTGCAGGCGCCGCGAGCCCAGGAGCGGCAGCCGCAGCGATCCAGCAGCAGCCCCGCCGCCAGAGCCCGCTGGCACTGCCCCCAAGCCTCGCCGCCGCATCAGCTTCAGCAAGAGGGCACAATTCGTGTTTGTACCCAGCAGGCGGGAGCTGAACGAATCCCAGCAGGACCGCCTCTGGTGGGACCACGCTGACTACAGGACCTTCCGCGAGTCCTACGCGGAGTACCTGATGGCCCTGGAGACTGCAGGGGACCCAGAGGCGTCCCCCACCACCGCTTCCTACCTGCCCCTGCACCTGAGGCTCGACAGCATAGGCACGGCCATGAACGACCTGCCCCTCTGCTTCTGCAAGGACGACGCCACGGGGGGTTTCACTCAGTTTCAACTGGGATCCCTGGAGCAACAGCAGGCGGCGGACCAGCGGGCGGCGGCTGAGGCGCAGCGCGGCACGGGCGAGGGCGCAGAGGCCGCCCAGGACTACATGCTGTACCCGTTTCACATGGGCCTCTACTACGACGACGACGAGCGCAGCGACTCATCTCTGGCCCCCTCTGAACTCGAGGAGAGGGATGCCGAAGTGGACGCGGTCCTGCCCTGCGCCGCCGCCGACTGCGGCTGCTGCGAAGGCAAGCTGGCGCTTTTCGAGCCCCCCCTTAGCCCCTCCCTCACCGACCCCCTCAGCTCAGCTGGGGGCAGCCAGTGCTCGGACTCAGGCAACGGCAAGGCCAAGCTGCTCCGACAGTTTCGCGCGCCTAGGTGGTGAGGTCTCGGTGCGCCTGCAGCGAGGGCCACCGTAGCTGTGTGTATTTTACGTTACACGTGTCTAGTGTTGCAGGTTAGAAGCCTACTGGTAGCAGGGTAGGGTGACAGCGGCACACTCTATTTCGCGCACTGCGCAATATTGCAGCTGGCTGGGCTGGTGCCCCGGTCGAGCTCAAGGTGGCCTCAGACTCTGAGGCGTGCCAACAGAGATTGCCTTTTTCCTCTCACTTAGTCAACCTGGTTGGCGGCCACTGCCCCAGGAAAGCCGGCACTGGCTGGGCCTCCCCCCAGCCGACGTTTGATTGTATTCGTAGCTCAGTTCCCATAGGCGATGTAGCACCGCGCGGTGTGGCGGTGGCGTACGAAGCGTGCCAACTCCCCGTCCCCTCTTGCCTGCTTTGCAATCAAGGCGCCTGGTGCGCGCCCGCAGGCAGCAACACTGCCCTGCCAATTGTTAATTTATGGCACCCTGCCCCCTGCAGCGAGAATCACCCCTTGCGGCTAGTCTGCTGTGTGTCTGCCCGTGCTGCCTTGCTTGTGCGGCGCTCGCCGCTGCTGCGTAGTACTTCTAGTAGTATGTTTCACAACTGCTAGAGTACCTTGATTGCCCCGCTTGCAACGCCTGCTGCCAGCTCCCCAGGCACTGCTGGATGCGCACATCACTGCTGCACGCTTCATGACTGCACGCCACTTGCCCTGCTTAATGGGCCTGTTGCGCTCCGGAGCCGCTTGATGCGCAGCATGCTCGCCTGCACAACCCGCCCCTGGCATGCCGCTGCTTCCTGTGTAGTGCTTGGTAATGCGGCATTGGTGAGTGGCTTGCAGCGTGGCGCATGCGCCAAACCCCTCTGCTCTTGGCCCCAGGATTGCATGCGCCCTCTATGTCGCTGCCACGGTGCCTGCACCTTACACTTGAACGCATCACACTCTATGACGGAATCCGCGCTTTGGTAGGTGCGAGATTTGCTGCTTCTGCTTAGGCGCTATCTTTGCTTTGTTCACCCCTTTGCACGGGTCCGCCCAGAGTGACGGCCCCTATCGGTGCGGAGACCTAGAGTTTATCGCTCATAGATTGAGTTTTCACATGTCGCCGGCATGTGGGAGGCTCATTCGCCGGGGCGACCATGGGGTGAGCACACGCACAAGGTGCGCACCTTGTCTGGCGGCCACAGGCAGGCGGAGGGGAGTCGTGTTGCACATCTACTGTACTTTGCGTACATGAATCTGAATCCCTGAACAAGACAACATTTAACAGGCGTACTTTTGAAGTAGTAGGTCATCACAAGCGCGGGCGCCAGCATGGCTGTGTGCCTCAGTCATACTCGCAGCAAGCGTGACGGCAGTGCCACACACAGCGGACGTCACTGATTGGTGCACGGCTTCCAACGTGCAGAATTCCGGCTCGAGGCTGTGGTTGTGTGTGCATTCGCACGCCTCGGTCCTGCTCAGGAGCGTAGCACTGGCGCTGACTGGGCTCATGTGGGCAGCGTCACAGTGAAACCGACACTGTTTTTCTTGTAAACACAGCAAGTGAGCCAGTGGTCTGCACAGTGCGTGCGCACATAGTTGTAGGACTACAGCTACTACACCTACGGCTTTCCACACAAGTCAACGGGATGGCCATTTCAGTGACTGGTTCCACTGCTATGTGCTACATGCATACATGGCCTGGGTTCTTGCACACCCACAAGTGCAAACCAAGTAACATTATATTACTACGGAAGTACTTAGTCACCTCAACAACCGTGTACACTGTGTGTGGCCAAGTCACACGACCCAGTTGCCAAGTGAGCTGATGCGTACCCATGAAACGACAAGCAGCTGCCGCAGTTGCAGCCTCAGCGTCCGCGTTGCGCCTGCAGCAATGCCGTGCGCTGCAACCACACAACACAAAACACAGCCCGTCTCTACTTTGCTCCATTCTAATGCTGAAATAATAACTTACTTGGAGTCCTTCGTCGAACTCCTTCAAAGTACAATACTACTAGTAGTATTACCATACCCCAACCAGGCGCAGCGCGCACTGCAGCATACACCCTACGCCCCGCCCCTTGCAACCCATAGGTGACAGCACGCTGCGGCGGCTGCAGCGGTTATGAGTTTGTGGCAGGAGCAGCTATCACGGCAGAGCAGGGCAGCAGTCATCCACAGCAGGAGCCTGTGCCCGCAGTGGGGTCATGTGATGTCCCACGCAAGCGCACGTGCATGCATATGCTCAGCAGCAAGTGTGCACATGCTCAGCGGCAAGTGTGCATAGACTGCTCAGCAGCCGCTACGAATTCAAATGCCAGACTACTGCACACCTTGTCAAGCGGCGCGTGCAGGGGCGTTGCGCGCGCCGCTGATGCACATTGTGCAAAACCGCGTGCCGGCGCCACCTCGAGCGGTCCGCTGCGGTTGGCTGCGGCTGCTGGCCAATGACATGCACTGTTCCTCCAGCCCACTGCTGCCGTTGCTGCGTGCGGACACAGCCATCACTGCGCCGCGCCCGGTGAGCGGCGTCACGCAGCAGCAAGGCCAGCGCCTGTGTCGCTGCTGCCGCTGCTGAGCATGTGGCAGTTGAAGTTGAACTTCATGACATCGGCCAGGAGCGTCTGACGAGTGCAAACATGCTGTTACGTGTATGCCGTCCCCGTGCTGTGTGCAGCACGTGCACTGGCGGCGGGCGTCATAGTGGCTCACAGCAAGTGCCAGAAGAACGTTCTGCAGACCCAAGCTCCCAGCGGCAATTGCGGCACGGGTGCTCAGCGGGGCTGCTGCCAGCTCACTACGCATGCACAGCGCGGCTGGGAGGTGGGTGGGAACGCCAGCCACAGTATACTACGGTACCAAGTACTTGAAGATTGCTCAAGTACGGTATGCATATTTGTCACCTAAAATGTGCATGTGGGTGATGCTAGTTAAAAATACATATATGCTACGTAGTACGATGTAGTGCACACATTTATAAATACTACCGGTACTACAGTAGTATGAAAGTATTTGTGTGCTTGTTTCCTGTCTTTTGTCTGGAAACTCGCACCATGGTCACGGCCACAATGTCACGCGCACACATACCCAGATGTTGCCCAACAGTGCTAACAAATCGCAACTACCGTGCGCCCCACTAGTGGGCGTCGATGCCTGCGGCGGCGTGGCTAGGGTGCTGCCCTATGAGGGCAGGCCGCCGGTGCTGTGCGGCGAGTAGTGCGTTGTCCCAGCCAGCTGGTCAGCAGGGCGGGATGATGCACCCCACTGCTGCTCGCGCAGTTGCAGCAGCGGTGGTAATGCCTACCAGCGGCCGATGCCTAGGGGGTGGGTGACATGCAAAGCATGCTGCGGGGGTTGGCAGTACAATTACACAGTTAATGCCGCCGCTGCTGAGCGCATTGAGCTGTGTCAAGCTGCTGCCGCATTCAGAACTCCCAGCTGCTGCTGGTTGCCTGGTCGGCACCTTCAGTTACGAAACAAGTGCTGCCCCTGCGCTGCGTGCCGGGCGTCATTTTACTGGGTTCTTCACTTGCACCTGTCCCAAGCTAGACCGTGCTGGTGTTGCGCTGGTGTTGCCTGGTAAGCCGCGCGCCTGCCGCCACTGCAAATCGACGGTAGTGGTGCCATGCTTGTTGCTTTTTATAGTTGCAGTTGAGAGCTGCCTAGGCACCATGCACGGCCTTTGGCTGGTAGAGCAAGTGTTGAAGACAGGGTTGGTGGGTGTGACACTAGGGGCAGCCTTATCACTGCACAGAAGAGCTGCGTGTGCAGCGCTGCTGCACATCAACCAGAGAACGCAGTTCTGAGCTCAGGCTGCGGTAGGTCAGCAAACGCGCTTGGCCACTTCACTGCAGAGCTGCATTGTCTGCACCGCAGCCTGCTGCTCGCAACCAGCACGGTCGGGTCTATCCAGCAGCAGCCATCCCGCACCAGGCACCTCCTTACCTTAGTTAGTGGAAGCCTTGCGGCAGTCTGCACGTGGCTCCGGCTCCAACAGCATCAGCATCACCAGTACACCAGCAAGCGGCGGAAACAGCACCAGGGGGTCATCCAGACGCGCCCAGCGGCACCTACTGATCATCCCAGCACCGCCACCAGCAGGGCCCACACGTAGATAGGGTTGGTGTTTGGTTTTTCCCTGCCTGGGAAATTTAGGGAGGTTTTTCCGCCGCCCAAAACTGACTTTTTTTGGCAGTTGACGCTTTACCACGCACAGCAAACAGCAGTTGGCGGGGGGGGGCGGGAGGCGCAGCGACTGATTGGGCGGCTGTAGCTAGCAGGTGTTCTGGGGCAGACGCCGTGGTATGTGACTTAGCATGCCGCGCTTGTGGACGCCGTCGGGTGGTGTCGTGCAGCTGCAATCGAGCCAGGAGCAACAACACGAGCAGCATGAGCAGCACCAGCAGTTGCTGGGGGGAAAGGAGAATGCGGATATGGCGGCAGCGCACACGCCTGGGCGCCCCCCCAGGCCTGAGGCAGGCGTTAGAGGCGCTAACTTGCCTGTCGGCGTGACTCCCAGTAAGCGAATAGCCAGAGCCACCGTGTCCACAGCAAGCAAACAGCGCCACAAGCATCTGCAGGACCAGCAGCAGCAGCAGCAGCAGCAGGGGGGCGGACGCACACCAGGCAAGGGGGGGAGAACGCCGGGCAAGGGGGGACGCACGCCAGGCAAGGCAGCGCCCACGCCGGGTCGGTCGTTACAGCGCCAGGGCTCGGCATTGCGGCAGCACAACGTGGGAGGCGACAGCAGCGTGCTGGCCACGCCTAGAGCAGCAGCGGCACCGAGCAGGGTTTCCGTCGCCAGCACCAGCAATAGGTGAGACCCAGAAGCGTTGGTGTGAGCTGGTGGCAGGGCGTGGCTGCTAGGTGAATTCATAGTGCATAGGCGGCTGAGTTTGTTGCAGGGGCTTATGTTGGCGGCATGGGTAGAGTGTTACCAGATGCACTCGCAATGCGAACGGCCACTCCAGCCAGCCCGAACATCCACTGAAGCATCTGAGAACCTCGGCACACGCACTGCAGCAGGTTGTCGGGAACCGTTTCCTCTGAATGAATGCCATTGTGCTGCTCACGTTCATAGCCCCCGCCACCTCGTACACCAGCCACCAAATGTACACTTTGGTGACTCGTCAACCCTTACTGTGCTGCTGGTGCTGCTGGTGGTGGTTTCGCTGCCGCAGGTGGGCTGTGAGCGGCAGGGCTGCGCGCAGCAGCACGCCTGGCAAGCCATCACAAGACCCGGGTCTTGTTTCCACTCCATCGCTGCTGCCGCAGACAGGGGCCAGCCAGGATCAGGTGTTCCGAACCAGCACCAAGCTCAAGCGCACACCGCCGCGTGGGGGTGCTCAGCAGCAGCAGGTGCTCAGCAGTGCTGCTCAGCAGGAGGAGGGGGGCGAGGAGCCGCTGAGCCAGGACTTGGTGTTCCGCACGAGCACGAAGCTGAAGCACACGCCGCCTGGTGCTCAGCGGCAGAAGGTGCTCAACAGCAGCGAGACGCCACAGCAGCAGCAGCAGCCAGCGGCAGCAGCAGCGCGACCAGCGCCAAAAAGCGCAGCTGATGAGCAACCTGTGGCACCAGCCAGTGGTGCTCAGCACCAGGAGCAGCAGCAGCACCAAGGGCCACCGGCGCCTGCAACCGCTCAGCTGCAGCAGGATGGCAGCATCCCCGTCACCATCACCACCTGCGCAACTGCTGCGAGTGCGGCGGATGAACGGCCCCTGCCGGCGCTCCTGCGCGCGCGAAGCAGCGGCGGCAGTGGACAGCCAGCGGGGGACCGTTCGCTGCTCCGCAGCAGCAGCCTCCCCTGCGCACCCGTGGACAACCGCTCGGTGCCTGGCCTGCTGAGCACAGCCGACACCAGCCGCCCAGTGCCACCGGCAGCTGAGAGGCCGCTGCCAGCGCTGGCGCACGCCGCGGCGCGCCGGGCCTCGGAAGCTGCTGTGGTTGCAGCGATGGTGCGAGATGTGCCACAGCAGCAGCAGCGGGGGTGGCGGCGTGCCAGCGAGCTGACTGCTGCCGACCGCACGCCCGCGCAGCTCGGGCGCCATGCTGTGCTGAGCAGGGGCGGCAGCGCCGCGGCGGCAGCTATGAACTTCAACATTGAAGTTGCCAAGACAGCGACGGCGCCTTCTGTGCCGGTGCCAGCGGCAGCAGCAGCTGCGGGCAGCCATGCTGTGCCTCTCATGGCGCGCCGTGCGGCAGCAGCTGCCGCGTCTGCGGCGGCGGCCTGCGCTGCTGAGCGCAGGGGCGAGCGCACCACTGCTGCTGAGCACCACATGGTGCCTGCCGCCGCTGAGCCCGAGCCTGGTGCGAATCTCACGGCGGAGGCTGCGCTGAGGCAGGCACCATGCGCGCTGCGGTGCTCACTGGCAGCGGTGCCAAGCGGCACCCATGGGAGCGTTGCACACACACCAGCTCAGCAGGAGCGCTGCTCAGCGGCTGGTGGCAACTCCACGCCTGCCGGTGCGAGTGCCATGGCGCTGGCAGTGGCGGAGGCCGCCAGCGGGAGCCCAGCTGGTGCAGGCGAGCAGCAGCAATGCATTGGCGAAGGACCGCCAGCAGAGCGGACTGCACCTGAGGCACCTCCAGCCCCTGCCGCTGCCTGTGCCGGCCGCCGGCAGGAGGTAAGGGTGCGGGGTGGCAGCAGCGGTGCTGTTGCTGAGCGCGCCCGCTGTGGCAGCACCGGTGCGGCAGCCGAGAAGAGTGCGGCAGCAGAGGTGGTCGCAGCACCGGCGACTGCAGAGGCAGTGGCGGCACCAGCCGAAGCGGCAGGAGCGGCGCAGGCGGTAGTAGCGGAGACTGCCATGGAGACTGTGGTTGATGCAGCAGCAGAGGTGGGTCCAGGGCTGGCGGCAGCGGCGGAAGCTGCGGCGGCGGCAGCGGCAGAGGCGGAGCAGCCGGTGGCGACCGTTGCTGCCACAGCGACTGGTGCCAAGGCAGCAGCAGAGGCGGTGCCAACGCTGGCAGCGGCAGACGTGGCAGGGGAAGCAGCAGAAGCGGCACCAACCGTGGCAACAGATGCTGCCACGGAGTCCGGTACGAAGGCAGCAACGCGTGCGGTACCAGCCTTGCCGACGGCAGAAGCAGCAAAGGCGGCTGCGGCCAGCGAAGCAGCGGCGGGCGCAGGGGCGGCGGCGGCAGCGAAGGCGGCGGCTCGCGCCGAGGAGCTGCGAGCGGCCGTGCTCAGCGCAGAGCGTGCGTGCGCCGTCGACGAACGCCGCATGGACCGGCGGCAGGCGAGCGTGGGCGCCCTGGTGCGGGCGAACGCGCGCGCGGCGCGGGCGGAGGCCTCCCGCTCTGCTGCTGAGCACAGACGCGCAGC
>JAULBY010011791.1:0-57886 GCA_032358315.1 Ophiocytium majus | reverse complement strand
AGTAGATTTCAAGTAAATCCATGTATAACCAACAGGGTCAAACGGAACCAAAGACGCAAATAGTTTTATGCGCTCGTTCATTACGCATCCCCAAGCATAGCCTTAATTTTTTTATGCAAGACCAAAACGTCGGCAAAAGAAAGTGTTGATAGTAGCTTGTCCGCATCAAAGCTAGACTGCGCAGGCAAAGGCTTAGGTATCACTGGTGCATTTTGAACACTCAACGCTGCGATGCCTTGCTTGGCGGGTCTGCCTGATTTGCTTGCCACTTTCTTTATGCGCTTACCTTTCAAGCGAATGATTGCGCTACCGTTCTTGATTGGTCGATACTCTTTAAACATCGTACTCACGCGACCTTGATCGTCCATCACTGCTTGATCTCCACGTATCATCTGTCCTACTAATGTGCTCACGGATGATGCGTTATAGCCTAGCTTCGATAGATCGTTTGTGATCTCTACCTTAGTCTTGTTTGGGTTATCACGCACATAGTTAAACGTTGCACGTGATACGTTTGTTGTGACTAGGTTAGTGCCTCTGTTTGATTCTTCTACCTCTGCTACTCTCATACCGGCTGAACTTTGCAAACGTATCTTGTGTTTTCTTTCTTCGTTGTCCCACTGATCTGCTATTTCTTTTAGTAAGTTATTTTTTCCGTCTTGCGAATGTGTGTTCATGCGTTTCTCCTGTGATTGTTTAAGTGCGTTTTGTAGTGCTTGTTTAAAGTCTTGCATAGCTATAGTCTCCAAAAAAGATAATAGATATATCCAAAGAAAATAATGGCGAACACTGTCCCGAGAACGATGTCTCGTAAACCTTGCAAACTATTGTCCTCTTTGTTTAACAGCGCATCCTGTATCAAACTAGAATCCTCATCGGGATGAGGTACAGGACGTTGGTAATACTGCCCGATCTTTACTTTACCAGTGTCAATAAAGCGTTCTGGTGTTACTTCGTGTATCACTTTCTCGACCACTGGCTTTGTTTTTTTGCGCCTAGCCATAAGCGTTTACCTCCTGAAAAAGAAATATAAACCACTACATCTAGTGTGTCAAACTAAAACTTACTGACCTTATCGATTGGGAAAATGTCCGTCACGAGATTCTCAGGGTCGTAGATAGACCAACGCTTCGCATGATGCGAGCCTTTGTAATCCCACACTGCGAACTTAGAACCGTCCACATAGCATCGCCATGAATAGACGACCTTATCGGGGTCGTCCTCCACGTTGGGGGCGAACCCCAACACATCTGCAATATCTTCTGCGGTCATACCCTCAAGACCACCCGTGCGGTGGCTTGAGAACCATACGTTAGTCGGTGTGATGGTTCTTATCATGTTATTCTCCTTGTAAGATAACAGTGTGCCAACCTAATTCATTTAACACTTGAACAACCCCTTGTTCGTTTGTCCCGTTGATTATGTATGCTGTCTTGTTTTCATGATCGACTTTGACGAACGTATTGCTACGCGGGATAGCCCACGTACCGCCCTGCTTGATGTGCGACAGCGTACGTGCTGTCCACTCCATTGCGTTCTTCATGCCTTCTGGTGTGTTTATGTCATAGTTCATTTGGCATATCCTTTAAAGTTTTCTACTGGCTTCATGTTTATATCAACCCAACCGTCATCCACGAATGAATCATCCACATCTGTTATCGGGTAACGATCACCGTCAATCCAGATGTATACGTGTGACTCTTGCGGTATCTTTTGTAACGCTTGTATCAGTTCATTAACTCTCATCGTCATCTCCTTGTGCCCATATCATTGCGTTAAAAATGACCAGTGCTAAATCTGCTACTTGTTCCGTTATGTCATCCTCATCCCAATCCTCAAACGGTTCCCACAACACTTCGCACTCATCGTCACTATAAAAATGTGACTCCGCTATACCCCATGCTAGGGCTTTCATCTGTTCTTTGTTTGGTTTAGTCATTTGCATTCTCCCTTGCTTGTGCTTTGTAATACAGTTGATAAAATAATTTTGCTGAGTGCCATATACCTAGCGCATCAACAATCGATGTGTAGTACTCACAGTAAGGCATATCCTCACCTGCTTCTCTACGGGCTACGAACTGCACCACATAATCATGCGGTGCGGTTGCTACATTGCTTGCGTACGCATTGACGAACGCTTCTTGTTCTAGTGGTGTCATTTGCTTTCTCCTTCGGTTAGTTCAATATCATTAACAGATAAGTCTAGTTCTTGTTCGAACACGACATTGCCTATGTCATCGAGCGCGGTGAGTAACACACGCTTATCCCACAGTGCTGTGCCGTCAATGCTTTCGATCATGACATAGCCGCCATGTTTACCTACGTTGACGATTACTTTGTCGTCACTCATTGCTTCTACTTCTAATTTGTATTTCAGTTTCATTTGCTTCTCCTTCGGGTTAATGAGGGTCACCGTGACCCTCGTGGTTACATTGCGTATGCTGCGTCAAACAGGTCAAACAAAATAGTATCTACGTCATACTCATCAATGACGCTTATTGCATGGTCGATCAAGTCCGTGCCGATGTAACGTTGCTTGATGTGCGTCATTGCCATGTGTGGGTCATCGGGGTACACCGCTTCGGCAATGAGCGTAGTCAATAGCTTGTAGCAGCCATACTGCGCATCGATCAGGGCATCGTAGAGTTCTTCCCTACGGTAATCAACAAAGGGATTGTTGATAGTAGCTTGCTCGCCCATGCGCGCAAACGTTGTGTACCCGTAGCCTTTGTACATAAGCGATGAGTCGTAGTAGTCCCACTTGCTCTCGATGACGGACGGGTCACGCTCGGTCGGCAGCTTGTCCCACTCGACAAGCAACACAGCGTCAGCAAGTTGTTGGAAGTACACGATGTCAAGGCTTTCTTCTTGCGTGTGCTCTTTGTAATAACCGATACTGATATTGGTACACTCAGGTATAACCTCGATGAACTCAGCGGTGTCAGTATAGATACCCGTGTCGTCAGTCAAGTGCATCATGTTGTCGTTGTGTGCGCCCAATGCAGTAGCTAGTGCGTTACCGAATACGTCAGAGCAACAACGTCCACGTCCTTGATGTGTGATGACAGAGTCAATGCCACGTCTATCGAAAGCAATAGCACGATCAAACTGCATGAGCAGGTACTCGTACTGGTCAGCTACGTGTGATGCACCTATGCCGCCACACTCCTCGCCTTGTGTGAATAGGTAGTATGCAGGCACACCACCGCATAGCAAGTGCATGAGCATGGCTACACCTGCACCGTCATCTGCACCGAGCACGTCACCATCGGCATGCCAGTGTGTGTCAGTCATGCGTATGTTGTTCTTACCCTCGACACGATGCACCGTGTCAACGTGTGCCGTGAATAGCGTAGTGTGTGTATAGTCCGAACGCATATCAACGTGTAAGTTACCGACTGTGTCGAGATACCAGTCAGCACCCGCAGGCAATTGCTCAGTCAGCCACATAGTGAATCGATCGGTCATGTCCGTGTTATGTGGACGCTTGTAAGACAGCGCACGATGTAGTGTGCGATATAAGATTGATTGTTTGTTCATTGTCCTTCTCCCTCTTCGATAAACATCATTGATTCTTGTAAGTTCTCTACCTCGTCAGGGTGAATAGCATCACCATTGCGGTCGTACACCCACTCGATGTCGTCAGCATCGGCATACCACTCAAGACTCATAGAACATTGTGTAGCATCGTCCTTCAGACAGTACTCGTCATTGTGTAGTCGTACGCAGTCATCGATATGCTCATAGTTACCAGCACCCTCGCAGTAAACCGCATAGTCAAAATCGGAATGTACCCAATCTGAACGATAGTCTAAGTACACGCAGTCATCACGATGGTAATGCTCGTTGTCCGTGTCGCTGTACACGATACCGTTCTGGTCAAGGTAGTCATCGTGGTAGTATCGATCGTGCGACTCGACATACGTAGCATCGTCCCGATGTACGTAGTACTCATTGCCACCACGACCTGTGACGTGGAGGTAATCCTCAAGGCAGGACTCGCAGATAACTGTATCACCGTGATACCCAATACCCGTACCCTCTTCGTCGCCCATACCTGAGCCACAGTTATCACACGTGCATTGGTTGTATGGTTGTGCATAACCGCCTTGTGACTCGCACTGGTAGTTGGCATCCTCTTCCTCACACACATCGAAGTAGTCACCGCAGTCGGTTATGTACTTGTTGTCACCGTCAAGATACGGTGCAATGAACTGACCCCGATGCTCGATGCGAGCGATGCGGCAGCCTACCCAATCACTCGCCTTGCTGTAGCCATTCTCACGTAGCCACATCTCGATACCCTCGTTGCTGTGTGAGAACTCGCCATCGTTGTACGAACGCACAAAGATTTTGTCATTGTCATTGATAAGACAGCGACCAGTGATCTTGCCGCCCATCTTGCTGTATGCAAGACCCCAACCAAACGCAGGGTCGTACACGTTGTACGGGTGACGTGCCCAATCACGATCTTGCCAGTTACAGTTATTCATGCATGACTGCGGTGCATCACGCAGCACGTCAAGCATATCCTGCATGGTGCGGACAATCTCGTAGCTGTGACCTGCATACAGCGCAGCGATGTCACGGATGGTATGGTCAGGCATATAGCTGAAGTGACGCTTGAGATACTTGCCCACGCTTGTCACAGTCTGAATATCTTTGTTGCCCTTCTCGTCCGACTGCGTGTAAGCAATACGTGACGGGTCGCTGTGCGAGCGATGACCCCACTCGAGCACGAGTAAGTGCAAACGATCTGGACGGTATGAATCAAGCGCAGTACGTATTGCAGGATGTAGCTTGTGCGTACTCTGCTCACGGTAGTGCCACTCACGACTACGCTGCAACACGTGGCGCAGGTGGTCAATGGTAAGGGATACTTGTTCTTGCTCTTGCCATGATGAATATTTCATGATTGTAAATCTCCATTCGGTTGGTTAGGTTGAGGGTCACCGTGACCCTCATGATTTTGCTACAGGTACTACGCTCTCCACACCACGATGCGGTAGGCATCGGGATGCACTCTTTTAATCATCGCTTCAACGTACTGCTTGCCCGATGACCAGAACTCGCCCGCATGGACGTTGTTGCCCACACGGTAATTGAAAAAGTATGGCTTCATTTTGCTGCTCCTTTCTTATGCCTGTCTATGATTTTGCCCATTATTTCTAAATCTTGATTTAGCAGCGTTCTCGCTTTCAGTATGTTGCTATAGGCTTCATTCAATTCATGGGTGATATCTTCCCGATACAATTGGCTATCGGCAACATACAGCGATTCCGATACTGCATCTGCTAGTTCCATCAACGCATCATTTAAATCGCCCGTTAAACGGGCTATGCGTAGCTTTTCTGAGATAGTCATTTTGCTCCTTCCGGTTGGTTGGGGGTCACTGTGACCCCCGTGTTGATAGTAGTCGGCACGTGTACGCGCGCCTTGTTGCATACATACTCAGCAAATTGCAGCAACGTCATGCCCCTGTCGCTGAGATTGGTTGCACGTGTGCGTGGTATGCGTGGCATCGGTGGTCGTATCATTTTGCTTACTCCACTGGCACGTCAATTGCAAACGACAGCGTATCGCTTTGCTCATCGAGATACGCTAACAAATCCTGCAGATTGCTAAATTTGTACGTAGTCAATGACTCGTGGTTATGCACCACCACTGTCGGTATGTTCATCACTTGTTGCTTCTTGAATTGCGTTATCAGTTTCTCTGCTTCGGTCATCTTGATTCTCCTTCGGTGGTTTAAATAAACCCTGCCACGTGGCAGGTATGTATGCGTCGTCCGGTAATGCGACGATCGCTTGCTGCGCCAATTCCATACGGGCTATGTACTCGTGATGGTCTTGGTTATCGTACTCATCGGGGTCATTGGCTAAGTCTTTGTATGCCCGATCGAGTTCTTCCTTGACGGTACGTGTCAACCTACGTATCAGCACGTC
This sequence comes from Ophiocytium majus, assembly GCA_032358315.1. NCBI lineage: Eukaryota > Xanthophyceae > Mischococcales > Ophiocytiaceae > Ophiocytium > Ophiocytium majus. The sequence goes on along the minus strand of JAULBY010011791.1, from coordinate 51,941 downwards.
CCGCTTGTCCTCTATATTGCGCCTCTCAAACGGCACTTTGGATTTCGCCTTGAAGTGATGCGGTATCGCTTCAAACATAAGGGTCACCGTGACCCTCACCGATTCGGGTATCCAATCGACCCAATGTGCGCCATGATTTTGCACGTTCTTCATCTTGGCTAATACACGTGGTGTGTAATCGCCCGCCTGATATTTTGTTAGCAACCTGACCGCCTTCTCCAATACCGCACGGTATTGCTCGATCGCCTTGCTACGTTCGGGCACGTGGTATGTCTTTGATGTATAGCGTCCCATGTTTACGACAATGCGTAACTCACTTTTTAATGGACGCATTACCTCATGCCATGCTGCCTTGACAACACGTGCCTTCGCATTAGCCGAGCGTAATTCTTTGCGATGCTCTCGCACCTGCCGCATGATCTCTTCTCGTACCTCGATTGGCATGGTGTGTTGCTGCTTGTCGAGATACGCTTGTAGTTCACGGTTAGGGTACGAGAGGTATCGTTTATATGAGGTATCCATGTGAGTATCCTTGATTTTGTTAAGTATCCATTACCCGTGCCACGCTATAACCGTTGCTGCGCCTAGCTTTGCACGACTTGTGTCCCTAGTATACCATGTTTTGAGAAAGCTACAAGGGCAAAGGGTCAAGGATAAAGTCTTGTCCACTGCCCGAATGGCTACCCTTACGTATATATAAGTATTTTTAAATAGATATATATATGGGACACAAGTTGGACATCGCCAGTATCTGCGCGGTGTTTGCGGTGGCATGGGTGTTGGATAGTGTGCAAAATCATGGATAGGTAGGAAACAGGTGATTTTGCAAGGGTCACTGTGACCCTCGTGCTCACTCATCCCACATTAGCGCATAAACGGACGGGAAATACTCGGCATGAGTACGTCTATCGCCTATCTCTTGCACGTACACTCTGCCTGTGCTGCCCTCGTGCTGTGGTATCTGCCAGCCCGTGACGTATGCTGCCTTACCTCTGAAGTCGTGGACGATCTCGCCTGTGACTACGGGCTTATTGGTTTTGGTATTGATTAAGCGCATGATTAGTTCTCCAGTACGATGAATGTTAATAGGTTGCCAAAGCCAAAGCCCGCCAGTATCAGCGCAGCTTGTTGCAGATAGCGTCCGCCCTCTACATCAAAGCCCCATGTGAGTAGGGTAAAGACCATGAGGGTTGATATAACGATTGCGATTTTGTGTGCCATGATTGATTCTCCTTATGCTCTTTCGGTTATGACTCGGTTGTTTGCGTATGCCAACACATAATCTGGGTATTCACCTACTTCATCAATGTTGTTGGCTATGTGTATCGCTGCGTCTATCGATTGACCGTAGCGGTCTAGCTCTTCGGCTACTTCGTAGTAGGCTGCCTTTGCTTGAGCAAGTGTGCGGTACGGCTGTGCATCTTCGATATAGTCCGTACCGATTCGTAAAAAGTATTTCATGATTGTCCTTTCGATTAGACATGGATTGAAACTGCGGCAAAGCCCCGTTGCCTTGCCGCTTGGAAATTCACACGGGTCACCGTGACCCGCATGATTATTCGAAAGCAATGCTTGCTTTCAATTCGGTCATCAATGCTGCGAACTCGGCTTTAGTCATACCGCTTTGCAAAATGATTGACTCGACTGCAGCGTAAGTCTTGCGTGGTGCGACAACCGCTTCACGTTTCGGTGATGATTTTGCAGAAAGTGATCTGCGTGTTTCACCTCTCAAGTTAGCCATGATGTCACGCACCATTGTTTTCATCGTTTCATACTTGGCGTGCTTGGTAGGTAATACGATCTCGCCTCTGAACTCGACAGGCTTTGCACCTTCGAACCTAGTGCACACGTACTCGACAACAACCGGACGTTGCGTGTCAGGCGTATCGAAACCCGCTGCGTGCATCTCGATCTGCATATCGATCTGTGACTCTAAGAAACGTGTGATTGCTGCGAAAGCTGCTTGCTTGTTTGACATGGTGAATCTCCTTTGGGTAAGTGTTATGTCGTAGAGTGAATTCCCTATCGACAAGAGCCATTATCCAGACACCATCAAACGGTCAGCGATTCTCAGCCTGAATCGGGGTCAATGTGACCCTGATAATCAGCATACCTCGACCCCACCGTACCCCCACCCCCGTTAATTGATGGGGCAGGGCAGCTCGCCATAGAACACTGTTTTGCAGCCGCAAACCGAATTTTAAAATATCAAGATGCTAAGTGTCTAACGTTTGACACAATATTATAAAAAAATCCCCGGTGTTGCACCGGGGCGAATTTCACTCAAACAAGTGAAGGAGAAGCAAATGAGTTCGCGTTGCCGCTTGCACACTTGCCAAAAGCACTATACACTCCGCGCAACGAGGTTGTAAAGGACCTGCGCATGCTAGATCACTTAATATTTTTTACCCCAGACGTGGACGACGATTCCGCTGATTTTGTGCCGCTTGAAAAAAGTGAGCCATCAGCGGTCGTGGACGCGCAAGTCAAAACGACTGAATGGTTAGAATCCATCGGGGCAGTCACCGAACAAGAAGTCTTAACAGACTTACAAACGCAACAAGTGCAACAAGCGTTTACTAGTGTAGCCACAGGCTCAAATACGGCTATGCAAAATCTCACACAAATTAAAACCCCTGCTGCAGTGCAACATTTAGTTAGCATGTTAACAGCATACGATTGGCAATTCGTAGAACGCGCCCAAGAGCTGCGCGGCTATGCGGTTGCTAAGATACTTGAAGATTGTGAACACCCGACAGCGTCGATCAGATTAAAAGCCCTGCAAATGTTAGGTAAAGTGACCGAAGTCGGGCTGTTCACAGACAAAGTGGAAGTTAAGAAAACGGAGCTATCCGATGCGGAGCTTGAGCTTCGTATTAAAGAAAAGCTAAATAAAATGGCACAGATCGTGGATGTCACTGACGTAACCGAGGTGGAGGAACATGAATCCGTTGATGAGTCAGAATGAAATTCGGGCACTTCAAAAAAATCTACACCTCTACTCTGCAAAAGAGAAGGCGGAGCTGCTTGCTGATCTTGAGGAACGGACGGCTCGTGCGGGTAAGAAAGTCGCCCAGACTTCCATCCTTGGATTCGCAACTGAGGTATATCCGGGCTTTAAAGTTGGCCCGCACCATCGGAAACTTGCACGTATCTTTGAAGATGTTATTGCGGGCAAAAAGAAGAGGGTCATTATCAATATCGCGCCAAGACACGGCAAATCGGAGTTTGCGTCGTATCTGTTCCCGGCGTACTTCCTAGGGCGATTCCCGCAAAAGAAAATTATCATGGGCACCCACACCGCAGGTCTGTCAGAGGACTTTGGTCGTAGGGTTCGAAACTTAATTGACTCAGACGAATATAAAACGATATTTCCTAGCACGACTGTTGCGGACGATCAAAAGGCTGCTGGCAAATGGTCAACCGGAGCTGGCGGTCAATATTATGCTGCTGGTGTTGGTGGCGCTCTTGCTGGTCGTGGTGCCGATTTGTTTGTTATCGATGACCCACACTCTGAGCAGGACGTAAAGTCAAACAGTAGACTCGCCTTCGATACGGCGTGGTCTTGGTTCCAAACGGGTCCACTCCAGCGTCTGATGCCGGGCGGAGCGATCATAGTAGTTATGACGCGGTGGTCGTTGCTCGACCTGACAGGTCGGCTGATGGATTATCAAACACGCAACCCAGATGCGGAGCCGTGGGAGATTGTCGAGTTGCCAGCTATTCTGTTTGAGAACACAGAGAAAGAGAAAAGTCTCTGGCCGGAGCAGTGGCCACTGGAAGCAATGAAGAAAGTCAAAGCGTCGCTCGACCCACGGTATTGGAACGCGCAGTACATGCAGCAGCCGACATCCGAGTCGTCAGCCATCATCTCAAGAAAGAGCTGGCGGTTATGGGATCACGATGATCCGCCCAAGTGCGACTATATTATTCAGTCATGGGATACGGCGTTTGAGGCAAAGACCACCGCCGACTTTTCCGCTTGCACAACGTGGGGCGTGTTCTATAATGAGGAAGAGAACATGAAGCCGCAGGTCATCCTGCTGGATGCGTTCAAAGACCGTATGGACTTCCCGGAGCTAAAGCGTGTCGCCCTCAAACACTATAAAGAGTGGGAACCCGATGCCTTCATTGTGGAGAAAAAGGCGGCTGGTGCGCCCCTCATCCAAGAACTCCGAGCGATGGGAATCCCCGTCCAAGAAACCAACCCTTCCCGTGGTAACGACAAAGTCGTCCGACTAAATGCAGTCTCGGACTTGTTTTCGTCCGGCACGGTATGGGCACCAGACACAAGATGGGCACGTGAAGTGATCGAAGAAATCGCCGCATTTCCTGTTGGCGAACACGACGATTACGTGGATACTACGTCTCAAGCACTGCTACGCTTTAGGCAAGGGGGATTTATTACCCTCGACTCAGATGAACAAGACGATAAATTTAGGCAGTACGGCAGGAAAGCTGCTTACTATTAAGGATAGATAATGGCAACCAATATGGACAAAGGGCTATATCAAGCCCCACAAGGTTTAGAGTCACTCGGCGCTGACGAAGAAGGTATCGAAGTTGAGATCGTTGACCCAGAAGAAGTCAACATAGATGGTCCGGGCTTTGCATTAAGCATAATGAAAGGCGAAGTCGAAGATGACTTTGATGCCAACCTTGCTGAAGAAATGGATGATGGTGCGTTAGCTTCCGTTGCATCTGAACTAAAAGGCGAGATTGATAACGACAAAGGCTCCCGTAAAGAATGGGAGAAAGCCTATGTCGACGGTTTAAAGTTACTTGGTCTGCAGATCGAAGAGCGTACTGAACCGTGGAACGGTGCATGCGGCGTGTTCCATCCAATGTTGACTGAAGCAATTGTTCGCTTCCAAGCCGAGACAATTACTGAGACATTCCCTGCACAGGGTCCTGTGCGTACCAAGATTCTAGGTAAGGAAACACCTGAGATAAAAGAAATCTCATTGAATGTCGAAGATGACATGAACTATGAGTTGACCGAGCGCATGACCGAGTACCGTCATGAACATGAGCGCATGCTCTGGTCGTTGCCTGCAACGGGTTCTGCATTTAAGAAAGTTTACTTTGATCCCAATTTGGGACGACAGGTATCGATGTTCGTGCCTGCCGAAGATGTGCTCCTGCCATACGGTAATACTGATATGGAGACGTGTTATCGCTTAACGCACGTCATGCGCAAGACCAAGAACGAAATTCTGAAACTACAACAAGCAGGTTTCTACCGTGATGTGGAACTGCCTGACCCAACAAGACAGACTGACGATATTCAGAAAGCCAAAGATAAAGAAACAGGTTTTAATGACCTAAACGATGATCGCTACACTTTATATGAAGTGCATGTTGATTTAGATTTAGAAGGCTATGAAGATGTAGATGATGATGGTGAAGAGACAGGCATTGCGCTACCGTACGTCGTAACACTAATAGCGGGCACAGAAACAGTATTATCAGTCCGCAGAAATTGGAGAGAAGATGACCCACTTAAACTCAAACGTGAGTATTTTGTCCACTACCAATACATCCCCGGCTTCGGTGCATACGGTTTCGGACTCTTCCACCTTATTGGTGGGTTCGCCAAAAACGCAACCAGCCTTATGCGACAACTGGTGGATGCAGGAACCTTATCCAATTTACCGGGCGGACTCAAGTCCCGTGGACTTCGTATCAAAGGTGACGATACCCCAATCGCCCCCGGAGAATGGCGTGACGTTGACGTGTCCAGTGGAAACATACGAGACAGCATCCTCCCACTGCCGTACAAAGAACCGTCAACGGTTCTTTATCAACTGCTTGGTAATATAGTTGAAGAAGGTCGTCGCTTTGCTGCGACGGCTGATATGAATGTGTCTGACATGAGTGCGCAAGCACCTGTCGGTACAACACTTGCACTGTTAGAACGTCAACTGAAAGTAATGACGGCAGTACAAGCACGTATCCATTTCTCACTAAAGAAAGAACTCAAGTTAATTAAGAACTTGATTCGTGACTACGCAGACACAGAATACGCATACACACCTGAGTACGGCAGCCGTCGCGCACGTAAGGAAGATTACGACAAGGTCGACATCATTCCTGTCTCTGATCCTAATGCAGCAACCATGTCACAACGCGTGGTGCAGTATCAAGCTGTTATTCAAATGGCGCAGATGGCACCAGACATTTATGACTTACCGCAGTTACATCGCGGCATGTTGGAAGTCTTAGGTATTAAGAACGCAGACAAGCTAATACCGCTTGAAGATGATCTCAAACCATTAGACCCAGTATCAGAGAACATGAACATACTGAAGAGCGAACCTGTTAAGGCGTTCTTGTATCAAGATCATGAGTCACATATTCGCGTACACATGGCCGCAGTTGGCGATCCACAGATTGCACAACTCATGGGACAGAACCCACGCGCACAACAAATTCAATCAGCAATGGCTGCACATATCAGTGAGCACGTAGCTTACGCGTATCGTCAGAAGATTGAACAACAACTCGGTTTCTCATTACCGCCAGAAGATGAGCAATTACCGCCAGAAGTTGAGACAGCATTGTCAACAATGATGGCGCAAGCTGCACAACAAGTTCTACAGCAAAGCCAAGGCGAAGCTGCACAGCAACAAGCACAGCAACAAATGCAAGACCCATTGGTTCAAATGCAGATGCAAGAACTCCAACTCAAGCAGCAAGAATTACAGCTCAAAGAGAAGAAGTTGCAAGTCGATGCGGCAACCAAAGCAGACGAACTCGAACTTCGCAAAGAAGAAGTCAAAGGTCGCTTGCAATTAGATTCAATGAAAGTCGGCGCAAAGATTCAAGACGACAAAACCAAATTGGCTGCACAACAGTCAGCAGAAGGCGTACGCATGGGTATCGATATTGCCAAAGCCAAAGCGCAAGAAGATATGCAACGTAGACAAGCAGCACTGCAACACATACAACATGTGCATAAGCACAGCACTAAACCACCAACGGAGAAAAAACCTAAATGATGGACAACTTCGCAAGCGTACTGCGCGACAAGTTACGCAAAGAAATGAACGAACATGCAGATGACTTAGCTAACGGCATCTGCAACGATTACGCGTCTTACCAAAAACTCTGCGGGATTATTCAAGGTCTTGCCTTAGCAGAGCGACACTTACTAGACCTTGTTGATGCACAAAAGAAAGATGAGGATGAAGATGAGCGACCTGCTCTTACCACCGGGAGTTCGAATGCCCGAACCAATTCAACAAATGGACGAGCCAAGCGAACAAGTCCCTATTGAAGAACGTGGACGCATGCTTCCTAAACCTACGGGCTGGAAGATATTGTGTGGCGTACCGGATGTATCAGATAAGTTTGATAACTCCAGTATCGTAAAAGCTGAATCGCTAATGAAAGCAGAAGAACACGGCACTACTGTGTTGTTTGTGCTGGACGTTGGCCCTGAAGCATACGCAGACAAAGAGAAATATCCGTCAGGTGCTTGGTGTAAACCGGGTGACTTCGTATTAGTTCGTACATATTCTGGTACGCGTTTCAAAATCTACGGCAAAGAATTCCGTCTGTTAAACGACGATCAGATCGATGCCGTTGTTGATGACCCACGCGGTATAACCCGTGCTTTTTAAGGAGTAGATATGCCACCAAATGATGAGTATAAGTTTCCTGATGAAATGGAAACTAACAACGCAGCAGAGCTAGAGGACAATTCCGTCGAAGCTGCTGGCGATGACGTGGAAGTCGAGATTGTCGACGACACCCCCGCCAAAGACCGGAATCGTAAACCGTTAGACAAAGAGGTTGACGACCCGACCGACGACGAAATTGAAGGCTATTCCGACAAAGTACAGGCTCGGATCAAAGAACTGACTCATGCCCGTCATGACGAGCGCCGCCGCAAAGAAGAATTGATGCGCGAACGTCAGGAGCTAGAGAAGGTTGCGCGTTATCTGGCTGAAGAGAATAAAAAACTCAAGCAGACAGTTAATACAGGACAAGAAGCGTTTATCAGTACGGCTACGCGTGAGGCTGAAGCACAGCTTGAAGCAGCACGTCGTAAGTACAAAGATGCGCAGGAGTCGTTTGACACCGATGCAATTATTGCCGCCTCAGAAGAATTTACTGAAGCTAAGATGCGCCTGCTTCAGGTAAAAAATTATCGACCCACCCCTTTACAAGAAGAAGAGAATGAGGTACAACTACCGCAATCTCAACCTCAACAGGTTCAACCGGACGAGAAGTCCTTGCGCTGGCAAGCTAAAAACCAGTGGTACGGTCAACCGGGGTTCGAAGAATATACCAGCTACGCACTAGGGCTGCACCACAAGCTAGTCAACTCGGGCACCGACCCGCGCAGTGACGAATACTTCGCTCGAATTGATGAGCGCATGAAATCGACGTTCCCCGAATTGTTTGGCGGAAACGACGCGACTAAGTCAGATACTGAAACTCCAGTAGCTAAGAAGCCTGCTGCCGTGGTTGCGCCTGCGTCTCGTTCTACAGGTAAGCAAAAAATACAGCTTACCCCTAGTCAATATGCAATCGCAAAGAAATTTGGATTGACCCCACAACAGTACGCTAATGAAGTAGCTAAACAGGAGAGAAGAAATGGCTAATCGTGAACCACGTGATATACAAACACGCGAAAAAACCGCTAGGTACGACTACAAACCCGCATCGAGCTTACCTGATCCTTCACCGGAACCGGGCTATAAGTTTAGATGGATTGCTACCCATATCAATGGTCAGCCAATCCCTCAGAACGTAGCAAGAGCAATGAGGGAGCATTGGGTTCCTGTGAAAGCAGTAGATCACCCAGAGCTAATGTTGGAAGGTACCAAGGACGGGAATGTTGAAATTGGTGGACTTATGCTGTGCAAAGCCCCTGATGAAGCCGTAGAGTCACGCACCGCGTACTACGCTAATCAAGCCGAGCGCCAAATGGAGTCTGTTGATAACAGTCTAATGCGCCAAAGTGATGCTCGTATGCCACTTTTTAAGGAAAGTTCGTCCGAGACTAAGTTTGGCAAAGGTTCGAAGTAAATTTTTTGGAGTTAATCATGGCTTATCCAACTGTAAGCGCCCCTTATGGGCTACAGCCGGTAAACTTGATTGGTGGTCAGGTATTTGCGGGTGCTACTCGCCAATTACCTATCCAGTACGGATACGCTACCAGCATTTTTTACGGCGATTTTGTTTCATTGAACCGTGGCTTTATTACTCGCACAGCGATTAGTACTGCTTCGTTCACATCAACTGCTCTGCCAGTTGGTATTTTCGTTGGTTGCACTTACACCAACCCAATCACCAAGCAAAAAACCTTCAGCCAATTCTGGCCTACAGGCACTTTAGCTGGTGACGCAATGGCTATCGTTACCGATGATCCTGACACAGCTTTCAAAGCTGCTGCAGTAACTTCTGGTACAACCATCGGCTCCGTTGCTTCTGCAATGGTCGGCCAAAATGTTGGTTACGTAGACAATGGCGGCAACCTGAACACAGGTAATTCGTTGAACGCAGTTTTGGTTCCAACCGTTACCCCACCAGCAGGTCCAGCTACTACTGCTACTCTGCCTTTACGTGTTGTTGGTGTTGTTCCTGATACGGCTGTAACCCAGTCTTACACAGGTTCTTCAACCACACAAACTATTACCTTGACTACACCATTGGCTTCAACCTCAGCAATCGTTGTTGGTTCTGAAGTTGGCTACATTGCTTCAAATGGTCAGTATGTAGGTACTGGTTCTTATGTTAACTCGGTAACTAACGTGACTACTGTTGTGATGAACAACACGATCGCTGTTCCGGGTTCAGTCGTTGCTATTCCTTCTGGTTCAACCATTGTGTTTACACAATACCCTGAAGTTTTAGTTAAGTTTAACCAAGCACAGCACGAGTATTACAGTGCTACAGCGATGGCTTAAGGAGCTGAATCATGGCTATTTCACGCGCACAACTATTGAAAGAGCTGCTCCCGGGCTTGAACGCACTGTTCGGTCTGGAGTATGCACGTTACGGCGAAGAGCACAAGGAAATCTACGAAACCGAACACTCAGAGCGTTCGTTCGAAGAAGAAACCAAGCTTTCCGGCTTCTCAGCAGCACCTGTTAAGAATGAAGGTTCTGCAATGCGTTACGACAACGCACAAGAAGCATGGACTGCTCGCTTTAACCACGAAACTATCGCTTTGGGCTTCTCCCTCACCGAAGAAGCAATCGAAGATAACTTGTATGACTCGTTATCAGCTCGTTACACCAAAGGCTTGGCTCGCGCTATGGCGTACACCAAGCAAGTTAAAGCTGCTGCTCCTTTGAACAACGGCTTCACTGGCGGTCAATACGCTGGTGGTGACGGCGTTGCGTTGTTCTCAACACAACATCCGTTGATCTCTGGTGGCTACAACAGCAACACATTCACAACTCAGGCAGACCTGAACGAAACTTCGTTGGAAAACGCAGTTATTCAAATCGCTGGCTGGACTGATGAACGTGGTCTGTTGATTGCTGCTCGTCCTAAGAAATTGATTGTTCCTTCCTCACTGCAGTTCGTTGCAACTCGTTTGCTCGAAACTTCATTGCGTGTTGGTACAACCGATAACGACATCAACGCAATCAAGAACAACGGTTCGATCCCTGAAGGCTGGGTAATCAACCACTTCTTGACAGACACGAATGCTTGGTTCTTAACAACCGACGTACCTAACGGTATGAAGCACTTTATCCGTACTGAAATGACTACTGGTATGGACGGTGACTTCGATACTGGTAACGTACGTTACAAGGCTCGTGAGCGTTATTCTTTCGGCTTCTCAGACCCACTGGGTATGTTTGGTTCGCAAGGCAGCGCGATCTAAGAAAAAAGGGGGCTTCGGCCCCCTTTTGTGGTATAACATCATTGTTCCGGGAATCCGGTATATCAAACAGCCCCGGCTGATAACATGCAAATTGATATACTTAACTCGCATGTGAGGAAAATTCATCATGGGTTTCGCATCTCATCTTGGCCCTTGGCTATTGGGCACAGTTAAAAGCACAACAGGTACCACTTCTGGCACCGTTCGTAATATGGGCGCAACTGTTGTTGCCCAAACAATCCCTGTAACTTACAACACATTTGCTAGCTTGACAGGCACTTTGGGTGCTATTCCTGCTGGCTCGTTGATTACTGGCGTTCAAATCATTACTTCCACAGTGTTTAGCTCGGCTACCACTTTGAAGATCACTATTGCTGGCACAGACGTAAACACAGCTTCGACGATTACAAGCGTTGGTGTTACTGACGTTTCGATTGCTTCGACTTTTGCTTCTTTAGCAGCTAACGTTGGCTCAACCGACGCATTGATTACATACACTGCTACTGGTACTGCATTAACTACTGGTGTGGCTACTGTTGTAATTACCTACGTTGTTCGTGGCTCTGATGGCGGCGCTATCCCTACTTCGTTACAAAACTAATTAGGGGGGCATCATGACGATGCAATATGACGTTAAAGCAGCACATATTACGGGCGTAGCGGGTACGTTGTACGCAGGGCCAACTCGTCTAAAAGGACTTGTTTTTCTTGGCGATGCTACAGCGGGCGATATAGAATTTAGAGACGGTGGGGTCAACGGTCCTACACGTCTCCAGTTTAATATTCCTGCTAATAGTAATAACGTCGTGGACGTTATTATCCCCGGTGAAGGTATTAAATTTAATACCAGCATCTACGTTGTAATGCCTAGTGCAGGCGGCTCAAGTGTGACGATATTCTATGGCTAAGTCTCCGGCATGGCAGCGCAAAGAGGGCAAGAATCCCAATGGCGGCTTGAACGCCAAAGGGAGAGCCTCTGCCAAAGCGCAAGGAATGAACTTAAAAGCTCCCCAGCCGGAAGGCGGAAGTCGCAAAAAGTCGTTCTGCGCCCGTATGTCAGGGATGAAAAAGAAATTAACGTCGGCGAAAACGGCAAATGACCCGAACAGCCGAATCAATAAATCTTTACGAGCATGGAAGTGTTGAAATGGACCAGTACGTTTGGAGTTTAGTGCTTTCGTTGGTTTCAGGGCTAATCCTGTTATGGGTTGGGTCTGTTAACGCGGAAACAAAACGTCTCTCGATTCTTTTAAGCAAAACACGCGAAGAGAATGCGGAAAAATACGTGACGAGAAACGACGTTCACAATGATATGAACCGAGTTATCGCACGTCTCGACCGCTTAGATGAGAAGCTCGATGCTTTTATGAAGGAGCAGCGTAGTGCCCTCAGTTAGTAAAAAGCAGCACAATTTAATGGCGGCGGTTGCCCACGACCCTGCCTTTGCCAAGAAAGTCGGCATCAAGCAGTCTGTGGGCAAGGAGTTCGCATCTGCGGACAAGGGTAAAAAATTTAAAAGAGGTGGTGACGTGGCAAATACTTCTCGCATGAATAGACTCGAAGAACTGGGTCGTGTTGACTCTGAAAAAGCTTCAACTTCAAAAGGAAAGAAGAATCTTATGGCTGAAAAAAAACGTATCGTTGGCGAAATGAAATTTGCTAAAGGCGGCGCTGTTGGTAACTTCAACACAGGCTCAATGGGCAAAGTTCGTACAGCAGCTCCTAGCCGTGATGGTATTGCTTCTAAAGGCAAAACCAAAGGCACCCAGATCGTTATGAAGTCGTCCCCCGGCACGATGCGCGGTGGTAGCAGAGGCAAGTAATGATGGCCTCTCGCGGTATGGGTGCGATTCGCCCTTCCAAAATGCCTACGGGGGTCAAAAAACCCCGTAGGGATAACACCGACTTTACGCAGTTTAAAAACGGCGGTGAGGTGTGGGATAAACCGCGTCCTAAAGATTTAGGCAAATCAAAAAAGTTAAGCCCTGCTAAGAAATCGGCAGCTAAGGCTGCGGCGAAAGCTGCGGGTAGACCTTACCCTAACTTGATCGACAACATGAGAATGGCTAAGAAATGAGCACATCAGGAATAGCATCATTCAATCTTGATCTTAACGACATAACCGAAGAGGCGTATGAGCGTTGTGGGTCTGAGATGCGTAGCGGCTATCAGTTAAAGACTGCGCGCCGTTCGTTGAATTTGCTATTTGCTGATTGGGCTAATCGTGGTGTGAACATGTGGACGTTCGAACAGAACGCCATCATTCTGACACAGGGGCAACCAACTTATGCACTTCCTGACGATACTGTTGATGTACTCGATCATGTTATTCGTACTAATGCCAACAGCGCTAGTAACCAATCCGACCTTACTATAACGCGGATCAGCGTATCTACATACGCAACGATTCCAAACAAGTTAACGCAAGGTCGTCCAATTCAAGCATGGTTCCAGCGTTTAACAGCAAACTCGGCACTAAGTGCGGCGACATTAGTTGGTGGATTGTCTGCAACAGCGACATCGATCCCCGTGTCCACACTGGCAGGTTTTGCTAATGCAGGCTTTATTACTCTTGGTTCTGAGCTAATTGCGTATAACGAAGTACAGCCTGCTGCTGGCTCAAGTCCTGCACTGCTATTGAACTGCAATCGTGGACAAGATGGCACAACGGCTGCTACGCATTTTGGCGGCATACCAATAACAATTAACCAAAAGCAAAGCGTGACTGTCTGGCCTACGCCTGACTCCGCTAACACTTACCAATTGGTTTACTGGCGCATGCGCCGTGTACAAGACGCGGGTACTGGTGGTACTAAGACAATGGATATTCCGTTTAGATTCTTGCCCTGTTTAGTGGCGGGTCTTGCGTATTACTTGTCGTTAAAAGTCCCAGAGGCCGCATCTCGCATTGACATGTTGAAAGCTGCGTATGACGAAGCGTGGCAGACAGCGGCTTATGAAGATCAAGACAGGGCAGCCGTACGATTTGTGCCTCGTCAGATGTTCATAGGGGGCGGTGCGTAATGGGTAATGCGTTCTCGTCCGGCAAGAATGCGATTGCCGAATGCGATCGCTGTGGGTTTAGATATAAGCTGACCCAGTTAAAGAAGGAAGTTATTAAGACCAAGACGTATAACTTATTGGTCTGCCCTTCTTGCTGGGACCCAGATCAGCCGCAGTTGTCGTTGGGTATGTATCCGGTGGATGATCCGCAAGCTGTACGCGATCCTCGCCCTGATTTGAGTTATTACCAATCTGGTTATACAGGCTTGCAGATAACAGATGTGAATGGTACAAGTATTGATGCAAACGGTTATCCTGCAGGCGGTAGCCGAGTATTTCAGTGGGGCTGGTACCCCATAGGCGGAGCAAGCTCATTTGATGAGGTGTTGACCCCGAATTATCTGGTGTCAGCGAGCGAAGTAGGAACCGTGACAATCACGACGACATAGGAGTTTAAAATGGCTAAACATGATGACGCAGCAAAAGACAGACCGATGATTAAAAAAATCGCCGATGTCGAAGCTCGCAAAGAAGTTAAGAAGCACGAAAAGAAAATGCACAAGACAAAGAAAATGTGCGGTGGTGGCATGGCTAAAGGCGGTGTGACTACTGACTCTATGAAGAGCATGGGTCGTAACTTAGCTCGCGCAGCTAACCAGAAATCGGGCTAATCATGGCTAAGTTTTCTAAGAAGGTTGGCGGTAAAGAAATTGGCGATGCCAAGACATACGCTAAACCACACACAATGAGTGGAGGTTCTGTGGACACTAAAGACTGTATCAGTATCAAAACTGACCCAAACACTTTGGCTGCTAAAGATATGAAGCCGGGTCAGCCAACTTATCGTGTAAGCGCGGGCAATCCAAATCGCGCAGACGAAAAGAAAACAGGTATTAAAATGCGCGGCACAGGTGCAGCTACTAAAGGCACAATGTCACGTGGACCGATGGGCTAAGGAGTAATCCGTGAACTACGCACAATTGTACGTTGCGATACAAAGTTACGTTCAGAACTACGGCGATGACTTTAACAGCAATATCCCCACGTTCGTGCGGGAGGCGGAACGTCGCATCTACAATTCTGTGCAGCTTGCTTACTTACGTAAAAGCTTGATCGGTCGCCTGACTCCGGGCGGACAGTACCTAACTACGCCAGACGACTTTCTTTCTACGTACTCACTTGCCCTAATCAAACCTGATGGCAGCTACGAGTATCTGTTAGATAAAGACGTTAACTTTTTACGGTCAGGCTATCCTGATCCAACAGAAGTAGGCGAACCAAAATACTACGCGCTGTTCGGTCCTGTTGTTGCCAGCGGTGAATTAACCAATGGTTTGGCGTACATGTTTGCGCCAACACCGGACTTAAATTACCAACTTGAAGTCCATTATTACTATTACCCAGCATCAATCGTATCCGGCGTAATTACGTATGCAGGTATTAACAATAGCGGTAATAACTACAACAACGGCGTTTACTACAATGTGGCTTTAACAGGCGGCTCAGGAGCTTCAGCCACTGCTACAGTTGTAGTCACAAACGGCGGCGTTACTTCTCTAACACTAGAGAACGGTGGTTCGCTTTATGTTGTTGGGGATGTGGTATCCCAAAACGATGTTCGTTTGGGTGGCGGTGTAGGTTTTACTGCCACGGTGCAAACTATAAATAATTCCACCGGAACTTCGTGGTTAGGCGACAATTACGAGCAGGTACTTTTGTACGCATGCTTGGTTGAAGCATACGGATTCATGAAGGGTGAGCAAGACGTAATGGCTTTCTACCAGCAGAAATATGATGAAGGCATCAAACAGTTGAAACGTCTGGGCGATGGCTTAGAACGTGGCGACGCGTACCGCGACGGTCAATATAAAATGAAAGTGACTTCGTAATGGCGTTGCAGCAAACATTGACGACAAGTTTTAAACAGCAGATGTTAGTGGCAGGACAAGACCTGTCCACCGATGCGCTGTATATGGCGTTGTACGACGGGTTCGCTACATTGGGACCAAACACAACGGCATACGATTCAACTAATGAGATTGTTGGCACGGGCTACACGGCTGGCGGTCAACTAATTACTGGCGTGACTATTGGCACGTCGGCAGACGGTGTTGTATATGTGAACTTCGATAATGTAGTATGGGACCCGGCAACATTTACGGCTCGTGGAGCACTCATATACAACACAACACGGAGCAATGCTTCTGTGGCTGTACTGGATTTCGGTTCAGACAAAACTTGCAGTACTACTTTTACCGTTACGATGCCTGTTAACTCAGCATCAACGGCTTTACTTCGTTTTTCTTAAGGAGCAATCATGCCTATCGCAAAATCAACGATGGCCGAATCAATCCAAGCTGGCGTGGGCAAGACTGCGCAAGATCAGGAAAAAGGCGGCTTTGGTGGTGTATTTACAGTAACCTGCTTTGATGCCAATGGCAATCTGAAGTGGGAAGAAGCGTTCCACAACTTAGTGGTTAACGTTGGCTTACAAGACTTAAACACTAAATACTTTACTGCTTCTGGTTACACACCAGTTTGGTATCTCGGTTTAGTGGACGGCGGTTCAACCCCAACCTACGCAGCAGGCGACACACTTGCATCACACGCAGGCTGGACAGAGTTGGCAGCAGGTACCGTTTATTCTGGTTCTAGAAAATCTGTAACGTTTGGTACAGCTACCACTGCTGACCCTTCCGTTATTACTAACAGCGCATCTCCTTCAGTATTTAACATTCTTGCTTCTGCTACCGTTGCTGGCGCATTTTTAACTAGCGCATCTTCAGGTACATCAGGCGTTTTGTTCTCTGAAGGTAACTTCACTGGTGGTAACAAGATTGTTGCTAACGGCGACACCGTTAACGTTACCTATACATTCAACGCTGACGCGGTTTAATGGAGAGATCAAATGGCTACTAAATTTAAAAAAGGCGACTTAGTTGTCGTAAACAATGTTTTACCAAACGGCCCTGTGCAAGCACTTGCTATGGATGAAGATGGCACGGTTCGCTATCTTCTTACATGGGAAGATGTTGACGGTGTAGAACAAACTCGTTGGTTTAACGAAGATGTTTTAGTCGCTGGCTAAAAGGTAAATGGTGAATGTACGGATTCTCCGCCTATTCTCAGGTAGCCTACTCGACACTACCGAGTTCGGGCGGAGGATCAACATTCTTCGTAAACGTAAGTGAGTCAATTACTGTCTTAGATGCTTCAGATCAAGACACTATTGTAGGTTTATCAGTAAGTGAAACAGCTCGCGGTTCTAACACACAAACCGCTAGAGTTGATTTTGCGACAAACATAAATCAATCAATACAAGTATCGAACACGCAGAATTCGACTTGTAACTTCTTAGTAAATGTCAGCAACACCATACAGGCTTCAAACACGCAGACAATTTCTGCAGTGTTCCGTGTAACGCAAAGCGAGACGGGGCAGTTCTCTTCTACACAAGCACAAGTAACGCAGACATCTGCAGCAGTTTCTGAAACCGTACGCGCAAGCAACGCGCAAACAGTAACGGTCGACTTTGCCGTAGCAGTAAGTGCTACAGCAGCATTTTCAAATACACAAACAACTACTGCAGATTTTGCGGTTGCCGTTGATGAGTCGGCAACGTTTGCAGATGTTTACTTAAGCGGGGATTCTTGGTTCTTAAATCAAGACGAGTCAGTAAACTGCAGCGCAACGCAAACAAATATAGTTGTACTACTTAACTATGTTTCGGAATCGATAGCGGTTAGTGCCGCAGTAACAAACATAGTTAATTTGTTGGTGGATGTAACAGAAGAAGTGCAGTTTGCTGCTGAGTTTGACTCTATTTTACAAAACTCACAGCAGATTAGTGAGGCTATAAATGTTAGCGGTACAAGTACAGCTATTGCCGTACTGCCTGCAGACATAAGTGAGACAGTACAAACATCTGCTACACAAACAAGCATTGTTGTATTCACTTCCGCAGTTGACGAAACGGTACAGACCAGCGCTGAACAAACAGCAGTTGTTACGTTTGCCACAGACATAAGTGAAACTGTACAGGTAAACGCCTCACAGTCGCCGCAGTTAAACTTGTTGTTTGATATATCAGAGGCTATACAGGTTTCTGCTACACAAACAGCGGCGGGCGTTTATCCGGGCAGTATTACGGAAAGCATACAAACAGATGCTTCACAGGAAGCTATTGTTGTATTTGTGTCTAACATTTCTGAATCTATACAAGCCAGCGCAGAACAAACCACAGTTGTTACGTTTGTTACAACCATAAGCGAGTCTGTACGTGGATCAGATACACAAAGCATAATCGTTAATCTGCTATTTGATATATCGGAAGCTATACAAGTTTCTGATTCACAAACAGCCGTAGGCGTGTATCCGGGCAGCATTGATGAAGCTGTACAAGTTTCTGATTCACAAACGGCTCTCGGTGTTTATCCGGGCAGCATTTCTGAATCGATACAGACTTCTGCGTCACAAACAACGATAGTCACGTTTGCAACAGACATAAGTGAAACTGTACGCGTATCAAATACGCAAAGCATTATTGTTAGTTTAGTATTTGAAGTTTCAGAGACGGTAGGATGTTCTTCAACAACTAACGGAATCTTTACGTATCGCGTACGTGTGAATGAGACTGCGCAGTTGTCTTTTGCACAGTCTTGCGCCGTTAACTTTGTATCCTCTGTTAGCGAAAGCGTACAATTAAGTGCCACAAGCAATACTGCGTCTATATTCCCAGTAGCCGTATCTGAGACAGTGCGGTGTAGCGCAGCGCAAGCAGTAGAGCGTATTGTTACAACCGCCATCATACAGATCATGCTGTGTGAAGATTTAACGGAAACCGACTACGCGCTTAACTTCTTTATCGAAGAACAGTTGCAGGCAGCCGGAGCTTCCGCAGGCTTGGTAGACTACTATGCAAGCCTTGACGATTCTATAAATGCGCTAGCGCAATTTACGTTATCTTCAAATCTGTTTGTTAACATACTGGACGGCATAACAGGCTCTACTACTGCTTTTGCAGCAGGGCTGTGGGGACCAACTGGTACTACACCAAGCGGAGACTGGGGCGACCCTGAAGGAGGCGGTACAACACCTTCGGGCGGTTGGGGCACATTAGGTACAGGCACTACGCCAAGTGGCGGGTGGGTACCAATCGATACAGTACCAAACTAGGATAGGTGAACTATGGCGTTAATTACAGCAGATCGCGTAAGAGGGACAGTCAATGCTCCGGGAACTACTGCGAATATCACAGTAACCAGTGTTACGGGGTACGATAATTTTTCAGCGGTGCTCGCCACAAGCGATACGTGTTATTACACTATTGCAGACCAAACAGGCGCTAACTGGGAAATAGGTATTGGAACCGCTACTGGCGTAACCAATCAAATAACACGTACTACGGTGCTCGATAATAGCGCGGGCACAACTGCGTTGATTAACTTTTCAACTGGCGTACAGGACGTGTTTTTAACATACCCCGCAACTCGCGCAGTACATCAAGCAAGACAGCTTGTATATCAAACCGTATTTAATCTGTAAGAGGCAAACATGGCAAATCCAAATCTAGTAAACGTGGGTACCATTCGTGGGCAGACTGCGTACGTTATCCCTGCTACAACTTCGGTTTCTGTTGCATGGACATACGACGGTACGACAGCGTTGACAGGCTTAAAACCTGCAACAAACTCTGTTAATAAAGTTAACTCCATCATGGTTTCAAACGTTACAGCAAGTGCTGCGACAATCTCTGTTGCCGTATCAAACAACGGCACGTATGCCTCTGGTACTGCTTACTACATTGCTTACCAGATCAGTGTGCCAGCAGGTGCAACACTTGTGGTTGTCGATAAAACGTCCGCGTTCTACATAACAGAGAATCAATCGTTAGGCGTTATTGTTGGCACTGCAAGTGCATTACACATTGTTGCTTCTTTTGATGTCTTAACCTAATAGGTGGTTAGATGGCCTTAAGGCAGATAGGCGGGTTTAACGCCCCTTCAACTGATCCGTTAGCGGCTAACTTTGTTACCGGCGGCACTATTGCGCAGACTAACGGGATATTTTCTCTTGCGTCTGCAGGGCAGTCACTTGCTGCTGGGGAGTGGGTAGGCGGTGCCGCGTTTACTGAAACTGTTTTGCAGTTACAAGCAGATAATGCAATCAGTGGTACTTTTAATGGTACTGTTTTAGACACCAGTGCAACGGCTATTGCTTGCACGATAAACCAAAACACCGCCACTAATAAGTTTCAACAAAACGCCATTAGCCCGTTTAGTGCTGAAGGCTATTCAATGTACTTTCAAGGTACAGCAAATGTTACATATAGTAGTATTGGTTTAACGATAGGGGCGACTACAACTTTTACAATCGAAGGTTGGGTTTACTTGTATCAATACCCTTCCACCAATGCGTATTACTCACTGCTAAAAAATACAGCAGCAACAGTAAGCAGATATTGGGAAGCAGGGGTAAATAGCAGCGGTAAAGCCACATTTTATTGGAACGATGGCGCAGATAAATCCGCTATTGCGCAGGCAGTTATACCATTAAATCAATGGGTGTTTTTACAGTTTAGGTCAACTGCTGGCGTACTTAGTATAGGCGTTAATGGGCGGGCAGAGACTTTATCAGGTACTACTACACTAACCGCCCCTTCTACTGTTGGTATATATTCCACAGGGTCGGACATAAGCACATCAGCAAACTACAGTGCGTTTAATGTACGCATGTCTAACGTTGTCCGTGTTTATACATTGCCGACAGAGCCACTTACTACCGACGGCAACACTACATTGATGGTACTGTCTACAGGCATACTACGAGACTATTCCGCTACAAACGCCACACTTACACAAGACGCAACACTGCCTTACTGTGCTCCGTTTACACCGTTTAGTTGTGGCTATTCAATGTTTGATACAGGTAGCTTTTATCATAGTGGCGGCGCGTCTATAAGCGCAGCGGATAATGCAGCTATTGATATGAGCGCATCTGATTTTACAATTGAGATGTTTGTGTTTCCGTTTACAACAATGACAGGTGGGTTGTTAGGTAAACGCGCAACAACAGCGCAGTTTGCAGGTATAAACATGGTAGCTACATCTAATGCTGTTACCGCGACATCAACTGTTAACGGCACATCATACGGCGTATCCATAACATCTGCAGCAGGCGCCATAAGAGTTTTAGCGTGGAATCATATTGCGTTTGTGCGAAGCGGCACTACGTGGACGCTATATATTAACGGAGCCTCAACAGGTACCCCAGTAACATTAGCAGGTACGATTCCTGACTCCGCGTCAGCAATGACTATTGGTTCAAGTAACGTAGCTAACTCTGACTACATAACTGCGTGTTTAATTTCAAATGTACGCGCTATTAAAGGAACTGCTATAGCGTATAGCACTCCGGCGTCTATCCCTACTGACCCTTTATCAGCAGTTGCCAATACAACGTTTTTGTTACGTGGCGGTATTGTTGGGCAGCGTGGTGGTTTAATGAATTCTGCGCAGGGCATGGCCCTCACCGCGTTAGGCACAACATTCCCAACAACAAGCATCACCAACACGACTTTTAAATATGGTACAGGTTCCGCTAATTTAATAGGAACATCATCCCTTTGGGGCACTACCCCCACTGCACAGATGGATTCGCTACGTTTTAATACTGGTGAATTTACAATTGAAGCGTGGGTGTATTTAAAAACACCGAACACCGCATGCGGTTTAGTGGCGTACGGCTCGTCCACCATTTTAGGTTGGAGTTTAGCTGTAAACGCTTTGAACCAATTTACTTTTACATATAACGCTACAACAATAACTGCTGCATCACAACCAATTCGCCTTAATACATTCACACACGTTGCCGTTGTACGAACTTCAGTAGGACCGTGTGGGATTTCAATATATGTAAACGGGTATTTATCATACGTAACAAACGCAGCAATCTCTAATTTTGATAGCCCAAGTACAACTGGTGTTTACATTGGTGCAGAGCGAGATAATACAGTTTTTGCTAGTGCGTTTGTTGAGGATGTCCGCATTTCAAAAACTGCGCGTTACAGAAGAACATTTACTCCACCGCCCATTGGTTTTACAAGGCAATAACTATGTCAAAACGTTATATTGGTAATGTGTACACGTTAGGGGATCAGCCCGGATGGTCTGCTATGTTTCCCGGAGTCGTAGGTACGTACATTGAAGCGCCTTGGTCAGCAGGTAACTACACAATTGGTACTCAAGATTTTTGTCTTGAAGCATGGATATTCCCACAAACAGTCTCCACCACTGTTGGAATAATATCTAACTTCACCACAGTCGCTGCAGGGCAATTTTCACTTCGCCGTACTACTGCTAATAGGCTAGAATTTTTTTATAACACCCTTAATTTTGGTGTAAGTACTACTACAGCTTCAACAACATTTATACGCCCCGGCGTATGGAACCACGTATGCGTACAACAGAGTAGCATTGACCTTTATCTATATGTAAACGGGGTATTAGATGGAACGTTGGCGAGTTTTTCAGGCGGGTATACTGGTGAGGCTTCCGCAATACCTATTCGTGTTGGTGTCGATTCCAATATAACTAACCCATTTGTCGGGTACATATCTAATGCGCGGTTGGTTATAGGGACTACTGTTTATAACGTTGCTGGGTTTAATCCACCTATGCAATTGCCGCAGTTTAGCTCAACACCTTCCGCACGTATTCTTACTTGTTGCGGGCCGTTAATTGATGACTATTCAAATGGTAACGCAACCTTATCAGTGCCGTTTACTGCTTCGCCAGTAGGTAACACAACTACTGTTCGTCCTTCTGAGTTTTCTCCTTATGGCGGTACGGCACCATATAACACCAGCGGCTCACGCAGTCACACAGACTCGCTTGGAGTTTTAACTTTGCAAGACGTGGCAGCTACACGAGTGCAACGTGATTTACCATATAACGACCCACTAGTTAGTAATCAGCTCTGTAATACAACAGCGTTAGTCCGTGCAAATACTACTACCGTTACAGATAATCAAACTTTTATTGATTCTGCTTTGGGGGCAACAATTACCCCTGCGGGGCAAGTAGCACAGGGGTCGTTTAGCCCTTACGACTTTATTG
The DNA here is from genome assembly GCA_032358315.1 of Ophiocytium majus. Classification (NCBI taxonomy): domain Eukaryota; class Xanthophyceae; order Mischococcales; family Ophiocytiaceae; genus Ophiocytium; species Ophiocytium majus. The sequence goes on along the minus strand of JAULBY010011791.1, from coordinate 28,973 downwards.
ATAGGAACACTGGATATTCTACATATCTAAATAGTGGTGATTACTTATCACTTACAAGTGTTACCGCTGCGGGTACAGGTAACTTTACCTACGAGATGTTTATTAAATTAGATTCAAACGCAGAAAATCCATCGACGTTAATGAACACCCGTACGGGGGATACAGCAGACGGATTTGACTTTTACATTTATAGTAACGGCCAACTCTCAATGAGTTACACAGGGTCAGAGTTTTTCTTATCAACTAATGGTGGTTGGATTAACACAAACCAGTGGTACCACATTGCGGTTGTTGCTGTTGGCACTACGTTTAGCGTTTATGTAAATGGGTTCATTGTTGCGCCGTCACCATTTGTTTTAGCATCACGCACATTTACTTCAACAGTGTTGCAGATTGGCACACGTATTCTGGGTCCGGGTTTTAGAGGGTACATAAGTAACTTCCGTTATAGCACCACTGCGCTTTACTCAGGCACAGCATTTACACCCCCTACAGCACCGTTAACAGCTACTGCAGGTGTAACACGTGTATTAACTTGTCAGAGCAGTGTAGTAAAGAATAACAGTGATGTTGCAGCAGTAGTAATGTCTGTATCGGGATCGGGGGGAAGATATACTAACCAGCGCCCAGTTAACCCATCTAATACATCTACATACCCTTTCCCAATAGAAGCAGGGCGTAATGGCGGTTCAGTAATGCTTGACGGTACGGGTGACTACCTTACTACACCATCAAGCACTGACTATGCTGTGGGCACTGGCGATTTCTGTTTAGAGTGTAGTTTCTATTACACAGGCGCAACGGGGGTTAATAAACAAATTATCGGCACTACCGACACACGTTGGGCGCTTGTTGTAAACACTACTAATCAAGTCACAACTTCGGATGGCAGTACTAAAACTATCGGCACCCTAATACAAGGTGGTTGGTATCACGTTGTGATTACTGTTGTTGGTGGCGTATATAGAACCTTTTTTAACGGCGTGTTAACAACAACCGGAGCAAATGCGTATACCAGTACAGCTACACGTCAGTTTTGGATTGGTGTATCTAATACAGTAACGTTACCTTTCACAGGCTTTATTACAGGCGTTCGTTTCGTGCAAGGCGGTATTCCAACTGCGTATTCAACAGCAAGCACCACTATTAACGCAGTAATCTTTACACCACCACAAGTGCCATTGACTGCAAGTGATCCTTTAACAGCAGGGGCAGTTAAGTTACTGTTAAACATGAGTAACTACGCCATACGAGATGATCGTGGGTTTAGTAACCTAGTAACAGTAAAAACAGGCATGTCAAGCACAGCAGTTACGTATAACGGCTATCCGTCTATGTATTTTGACGGCACGACTACAGGGTATATGCAAAGTGTGATGTCACCAAACTTCTCACTTGGTAACGGAGATTTTTGTTTAGACTTTACGTTTTACCCAACTAATTTAGGCGTTATTAACTATCTGTTTGATATTTATAACGGCAACCAAGCGGGGCGCATGCTTCTTCGTACAGACACATTAGGAAATTTAATCGCGGGTGGCACAGGCGGTACAGCGTTTATTACAACCACGCTTTTTCCTTTAGTTGTAAATAAGTGGCATCACATCGCGGTTATACGAAATAACAGCACTATGAGTATATTTATAAACGGGGTAATGGCGCTAGTTTCAGCTACCACTAACACCACTGCAAATAACTCTAACGCGAATAGTTATGTATGTATTGGAGGCCTTCAAAGTGCTACTTTTGTTGGGGGCGCATGTAACGGATACATGGGGTATATGCGCGCAACAATTGGCTCGTCTAGGTTTTTAGGTGTTAACAATTTGGGGAACGCTATAAATTTTGTGCCACCAATAACACCGCCCCTTAACCAATGAGGATGAATCATGATCGACCCGATGTCCATAGGGTTAGCCATACAAGGTGTAAGGCTAGTCGTTAACGCAGTTAAGTCTGCTGCTGATGAAGCAAAAGAAGCTGTTGATAGTATACAAGAGTGCGTTGACTCGGGGAAGAAACTAGGCGACTCACTTTCACCTGTGAAGAAGTTTTTCAGGGCGGCAAGTAAATACGAAGAAAGTAGATCACAGCTAGAAGATGCAAAGAAAGCGCAAGACGAAGCCATAGCAAATGGCGAACCAGTAGCAGACCCCATCTCAGACGCTGAGTATGTGATGGACATGATGGCAGCAGACAGAGAGATTAAGCAGTACTACGATCAGATTAAACATCACATGATCTACCACTTCGATGAGAGTGGGATGTGGGATGAGTTCTGGCAGCGTTTAAGTAAACTGCGTCGAGAACGTGAAGCTAAAGCAGAAGATGCAAGACGCGCTGCCACAGAAGCAAGACTAGCAATAGCCGCAGAGAAGATGCGTAAGAAAAGAGCTATCGCTAAGACGATGAACATAGTTTATAACTGTTTAGGCGGGTTCGTCATCACGCTGATTCTTGTAGGGTTTGCGTGGTTTATTAAATGGATGTTCGATCAAGGAGCAAATTAAATGGACGCTGAATTACAAAAGATTAAATTAGAAGCACAAATGCAGTTAGCTAAATTAACCGCTGAATCACCTGCCAAGGAAGTTGCTGGTAAAGCTATTGGTAAATATGGTTTGTTAGCGATTGTGGTAATCGTCATCATTGGTGTGCTTGCTAGTTTGCAGCTAGACGAAGGCAAGATGGCGGCTGTGATGGGTTTGCTTGGCGCATCTTTAACTGCTTTGATCTCCATGCTTAACGGTATTGCTGGCTCAAGTACAAAGGAAGAGAAGCCTGAGTTTGAGGTAATGAAGCAACTGATTGAACGCTTAGATAAGATGGCTGATCGTGATCCTATGTCTGTCCAGATAGACGGCGACAAAGTTACGGTTCGCAAAGGCGAAGAACAATTTACATCAGGGAAATAAAAATGCTGACACTAATTTCAACATCACTGTCGTTCTTAATGGGCGGCTTACCTAAGCTGCTGGCGTTCTTTCAAGATCGCTCAGATAAGAAACACGAAATTCTTTTGGCCCAGATGCAGATGGATCAGCAGATGAAACTGCAGATGGCTGGCTTTGCCTCACAAGAGAAAATAGAAGCTATCCATACTGAGCAGATTCAGATTCAAGCTGATGTGCAAGAACGCCAAGCGCTATATCAGCACGATATAGAAATAGGCAAAGGCGCATCCCAGTGGGTCATTAACTTACGCTCGTCTGTGCGCCCAGTAGTGACCTATATGTTTGTTCTTTTGCTAATGATCGTAGATATATCCGGCATTATCTGGGCATGGTCTAGCGGGCTGGATTTTTACGAAGCTATGAAGATGATCTTTGACCAAGACGAGATGCAGATTCTCGTTTCAATTATTGCGTTTTGGTTTGGTACGCAGGCGTTTAGCAAAAAATGATTATTTCAGATCGTTGCTTGTTATCAATTAAGCAAAACGAAGGGGTACGGGTCAAGCCGTACCTCGACCACATACTGCTTTGGACAACCGGAGTGGGGCACTTGATTGCTCCCCCGCAGCACATGGCGATGAAGCTGGAAGAACGTAAAGCAGCTAAGGCTGCGGGGCTATTGACATGCCCGCCAGAGTGGAATAGGACTTTGACAATGGAGGAAGTCGATGAGATACTCAGGAGTGATATTCGACGTTTTGAGTCAGGCGTATCTCGTTTTTGCCCTACTGGTCTTAATCAAGGCAGGTTTGACGCTATGGTCAGCTTTTCCTTCAATTGCGGCCTCGGAGCCTTGCAGCGTTCAAGTATCAGAATGCGCCATAACCGAGGTGATTTTGAAGAAGCGTCAGATGCTTTCCTGTTGTATACCAAAGCAAGCGGCATTGTAAACAAAGGGTTGACACGCCGCCGAAACGAAGAACGTGCAATGTATCTATCTAAAGGTTAATCATGCCAAGTACCTACTCCCCCGACCTACGTATTGAATTGATGGCGAACGGTGAAAAATCCGGTACGTGGGGTTCCATCACTAATAATAACTTAGGCACAGTAATTGAGGATGCTATTTCTGGTCTTGTTACGGTTCCTCTTCTTAGCACAGCACAAGCATTAACGGCGTATGACGGTGTTACCGATGAAGCGCGTAATTCGGCTATTAAAGTAACAAGTGCTTTATCAAGCGCAGTAAGTTTATATGTACCGCCCGTATCTAAGTTGTATGTGTTTATTAACGCAACTAACTCTGGCGGTCCCGGCACAACAGTCACCGTATACGCATATGTAAACTCAACACCGCCTAATAATACAACAGCCGCAGGTACGGGTATTGCTGTTCCAGCAGGGGCATCAGTTCTTTTACGGTGTGATGGTGTAAACGTTGTTGAACAACTTAATACGATTGTTGGCGACTTAACGATTAAAGGTTCATTGATTGCAACAGGCTCACCAACGTTTGATGGTAACTTAATTGTTCAAAACTCGGCTTTCTTAGGCGGTTCACAGACAGCAAGTAACATCTCTGTTGCTAATCCATCAATCGTTACTGTAGCAACAAGCCCTGTAACAGGCGCTGCAATTACGTTTAGTTCTACTGGCACATTACCTACGGGTATCACTTCTGGCACAACTTACTATGTGTCAAAGATAAACGCTACAACATTTAATTTCTCAGCCTCCTCTACGCTATCCCCGCTTGTAGAAGTCACTGCGTCTGGTACAGGTACACACACCGTAAGTAATATGTCTTTGGCGGTAACGCCACCTGCTGCATCAAATAACACACAGCTTGCAACAACAGCGTTTGTTAAAACTCAGGTAGCAATACAACCAACTTCTGCAGCTTCATTAGCGTCAACTAACTGGACGGTTAGTGAAACGTTTGCTACGCAAGCAATATCAAGTTTAACGATTGCAACCCCTGCAGTTTTAACTGTGCCAGTTGCTCCGCCTAATGGTACGGCAGTTGCATTTAATCCGGGCAGTGGTGGCGCGTTACCAACAGGCATTACTACTAACGTTGCGTATTACGTGTTTAACAGAACGCCTACTACGTACAACTTAGCAACAACGCCCGCACAAATCCAAACAGCTATTATCCCCGGCGGTGCTACTTTTAACGGAACTATAGCGGGATCAGTTTTAACGGCAGCAGCACCTTCAGGAGGGACGCTCGCAATTGGACAAACCATAGCAGGCACAGGCGTAACAGTAGGCACAAAAATAGTTAGTTTTGGTACAGGTATTGGCGGCGCGGGTACTTACAATCTTAGCGCATCGTCTACTGTGTCGACTTCTACAGCGATGACGGCTACCGTTGTTCCCGGTGTTGTTACAGTTAACGTTGCACCTACTAACGGACAAACGGTTGTGTTTAGTACCACGGGCACATTACCTACAGGTATTACCGCAGGTACTGCTTACTATGTGGTTAACCGCACAGCAACTACGTTTCAGATTTCTGCAACAGTGGGCGGTACAGGTATTACTTTTGGTGGTCCGTCAACGGGTACACATACGGCTTCATGGTACACCCTCGTAGCTACAACAGGCACTGCAACGCTTCCAATAACAGAGACAACATCTAAGATGATCTTTGCGTATAAAACGTTGAATAAACTTTCTGTAGATTTGGGCGGCAACCTTGTGGCTGCTGGTAACGTAACTGCATACGGATCAGTCTAATCATGCCTGAATACGCTTACTTTGACCCGCTATCGCTGCAAGAAATTGCTTCGTTTTTTAATCAAAACGGACAAAATAATGTACCGCTTAATTTATATTATCGCGGTGGGCAACTTGTTGCAGACATTCCACTTAACAGTTTAATTCCTACATCAGGCCCTATAGCCATCAGCAATTTTTACGCTAGGGCACAAGGGCGCACCATAACGTATATAGTTATTAACGCTGTTACCTATAATTTTGACGTGTATGCAAATCGTGGTTCTGCATATATTCCGGGTTACTCAGACATTGTTGTAGTTGTGCCGCCCGGCGTGTATATAGGCAGCAATATCCAATACGGCACAGCCAACAGTCCAGCAATATCTGTTCCTAATACATTTAATGCAGGCGATACTGTGTCTATTGTTAATAGCGGGTTTATTTATGGATGCGGCGGTAATGGCGGTACAGGCACAACCAATCCCGGAAATCCCGGCACTCAAGGCGGCACAGCTTTGTTTATTAACCGCCCTACTTCCGTAGCTAATTACGGCGAGCTGTCTGGTGGTGGCGGTGGCGGTGGCGGTGGCGCACTATACATTCCAAACAAAGGCGGCACGACTGACGGTGCAGGCGGGGGTGGGGGTGCAGGACTTGTGGGGGGTGCTGTTGGTTATTCACGTGTTGATTCGTCTTATAGCGGCTCACCCGGTTCGTTAGATGTAGGCGGTGCGGCTGGTTCGGGTCAACCGGGGTATGCGAGTTCGGGTGCGGGCGGTGCTCGTGGGGCTGCTGGTGCAGTCGGGGGTCCGATTAGCGGACACACTCCCGGTGCGGGCGGTAATGGTGGCGTTGGTGGCTATTATCTTCAAGGGCTGCCGTATGTTACGTGGGTTGCTGAAGGTACACGCACAGGTTCTGTTACATAATTTGGAGAACGTATGAATAAAGTAAAAATGAAAGTGGTTGCGTACGAAGAAGAAAGTAAATCACTTATTATCGCTTTTGCGTCAGACGAAACTTTGTCTAGTAACCCGGACGACTACGCCAAAATCGCATACCAACCGACGCAAATGTGGCCCGGCGAAATTAACGCTGAACAACTAAAGAAAAATATTGCGCTAACAGGTTTGAGCCATACGGCACAACAAGCAATGCGCGAAAAAGCTCCTGTGCCAGAAGAGTTGATAGTAGAGTTGAAGTCATGGGTAGGACAAACTTTTACGTTTGATTCAGAAGATTTGACCGTGCCTGCTCCGTTACAAACACCATTTCATACAATATAAACTATGCTCTATAAACCATTTGCTTGTTTTGGCTACGTTATATTACAAAACGCTTATCCAAAAGATTCTGTGTATGACGTGCAAACTTCGTCTACAAGTGGCACCCTGCTTTTTTTAACTAAAGGGCACATGGTGTTTAAGAACAAAGAAACTGGAGAAGTGTTAGACGAACATTTTCCCGGCGCATATGGTTCGGAGTGGGTGGATGAATTGTATGAAGTGGTGGCTGCGGAAGAATCCGTTTTGTTTTGTTTAACGCCAAAATTAAATCGCGGATACATACCAGAAACAATACCTGTTGTTTTAAACGTAGACGACACCGCAGCGTATGATGCAGGCACTAAGTTTTTCTTATGCCAAGGCACCATCGAAGTTAATGGCGCTGAATTTGCAGGACCATGCCAAGTAGGTTTTAAAGGCCCACAAACAATCAAAACAAAGACAGATGTGTACGGGCTTATCATTAAATGAGATACGCGGCAAAACTTGATTACCACATTGACCTAAGCCCTCTTGCGGAATCCGTTATCGGCCCTCTTAGGGATTATGGAAAAATGCAAAGATACGGTAGGGCTTTGCATACAAACTATGAAGAGCAAGCAAAAGAAAATTGGGCTGCAAAAAACAAAAGCGTGAGTAATGCTGATTGCTTTATTGACCAGCTACCGCAAAAGTTGTTGGATTTAGAAAGACCTTACGTAATTATTCTTGAGCTTCCCGCTTCTAAAGTGGCTAATCCGATTTTGCCTGCGCACAGAGACTACAACAAAACTTGCGGTATCAACGTATATCTTGAAGCGCATGGAGAAATAACAAAGTTTTACCACTGGAACCGAGAAAATAAAACAAGCGATTTTGTTGAAGAGTTTTGCGCTAGTGCTGGAGAAATTTGGGCGATGAATACTGACATTCCCCACTCTGTTGAGCTAGTACCAAATAAAACTCGCAGGATGCTTTCTTTTTGTTTTACCAAACTGCCTTACGAAAAAGTACTGGAGTCGTTTTGAAACAAGAAATCCAAACCCGAACAGGATCAATACGCGTCTATGATGATGTGTTTACGCGTTTTTATCGTGAGCAAGTTTATGACTTTGTAAAAAAGTCTCTATTCCAAATCGGTAATGCTGATGGCGGCATACCTGAATACCAACGCAACTATTTTTTACAGTCCGCATACTCACCTGCAGATGTAGAAAAGGTAGGGATTTTATCCGCGCTTTATAACACGGAGATCGCAGACCAGATCAATGGTCGGCAGCTAGTTAGAACGTTGGTAAATCTTTCCACACCATCAGACACATACTTCGCACATATCCACCCAGAAGAAGTAGTGGTCTTGTACTACGCTAATTTGGAATGGCAGGAAAGCTGGCACGGTGAGACGATGTTTTTTAATGATGCACAAGATGAAGTTGTGTACTCAAGTATCTATAAGCCGGGACGCATCATAGTATTTAACGGACGTATACCGCATTCGGTTAGACCGCCTTCAGCTTCTGCTCCAATGTACCGCTTCACTGTTGCTATGAACTTCGCATAATGCTATTTAACATTCCACCCCGCAACCCGCCCGGTCGTACGTTAACCGCATATTGGGAAAATTTTTTAACCGAAGAAGATATAACAAATTTGTTATCTCAGCCAGAATGGAATGATACGTCTGAAGGTACGATACTAACAAAAGACTATATAGCCGGTGTCGACCATAAAGTGCGTATAACGGATTTAGGATGGCTTTTTCCAAACCCCAAAACTGCAGATATATGGGTCAAGATTTCAAACGTAGTAGCGGAAGTTAATCGTCAGTTTTATCAATTTGATTTAACAGGTATCTACGAACCCATGCAACTGGGTATTTATACCGCAGAGAGAGAAGCACATTATTCATGGCACACTGATGCGGGATTGGCAGACGGAGGTGTCCCACGCAAGCTATCTCTAGCATTGTGCTTAACTGATCCTTCAGAGTTTGAAGGCGGAGAATTGCAGATACGAAATGGCGTGGGCGAAGAAGAAACGCTTGAGCTTAAAAAAGGACGAGTTTGGTTTTTCCCTTCGTTTGTGTTGCATAGAGTTACACCAGTTACAAAAGGTGTTCGTAAGTCGGCAGTGTTGTGGGTAGGCGGGCCAGCATTTAAATAGGTGCAATATGCCATTACAAAAAATTCAGTTTAAGCCGGGCATCAACCGCGAAGGCACATCGCTTGCCAATGAGGGCGGTTGGTTTGATGGCGATAAGATTCGTTTTCGTTCCGGCTATCCTGAAAAGATAGGCGGTTGGACAGCCGCAACTTACGCTAAGTTTTTAGGTACGTGCCGTTCGTTATGGAATTGGGTAACGCTGGGTCAGTACAACCTGCTTGGCATGGGCACCAATTTAAAATTTTATGTAGAGAACGGTGGTTCGTATAACGACATTACGCCTATACGTTTGACTACAACTAACGCAACATATTTTCAAGCTGCTTACAGTACATTAAGCGGTCCCATGACGATAGATCAAACGACAGTGCCTTTAACTAGTGGCACTAATTTTTCTACAGTGGGTGGGGTAGTTTTAATTGGCACAGAGCAGATTCTGTATTCCGCAGTTGTATCTAATACATTGACAGGATGCACTCGCGGATATAACAACACTACTGCAGCCACACATAATTCAGGCGCAGGCGTTGGCTGTTCCACGCTTGTAGTAACTGCTGCTACAGCAGGCGGTGTTCAGCCTGATGACTTTGTTACATTCTCACAAGCCATATCGTTGGGTGGCAATATTGTTGCTACTGTGCTTAATCAAGAATACCAAATTGCTGGGCAAATAAGCGCTACGGTATACACCGTTAATGCGCGACAAGTTCCCGCAACAGGAGTAGAAGGTACTGCCGCACTTCAAACGCCGTTAGTGTTTTCTTCTGTAACAGATACAGGCAATGGTGGCACAGGCCCCGCAACAACACTTACAGATGCCGCGTATCAGATTAGCACTGGTTACGACACACTAACGCTTGGTACTGGTTGGGGTGCGGGTCCGTGGAATGCAGGCTCTATATCTGACGCATGGGCGCATGGTTGGGGTACAGGTTACACCACAGGCATTTCGTTGCAGTTACGTTTATGGAACCAAGCAAACTTTGGTCAGATTTTATTGTTTGCCCCACGTCAAGGACCTCTTTACTACTGGGACCCGTCTGGCGGCACAGGAAGTTTAGCGCCTATATTTAGCCGTGGTTCTTTAGCTACAGGCACACAGATTCCATCAGAAATAAACTTCATGACGGTATCGGATGCAACGCGCATAACGATTGCATTCGGTTGTTCTAATTACACTGCTCCACTTGGCGATGGTTCGTACGATCCACTATTGATTCGTTGGTCAGAACAAGAGTCATATACAAGCTGGTATCCAACAGCCACAAACCAAGCAGGTAGTTACCGTTTATCACACGGCTCTCAAATTATAAGTGCACTGCAAACGCGTCAAGAGATTCTTGTATGGACAGATTCTGCTATTTACTCCATGCAGTATTTGGGACCACCGTATATCTGGGGCTTTAACTTACTTGCAGATAACGTATCCATCATGTCTCAAAATGCTATGGCAACAGCAGCAGGTGCAACATACTGGATGGGTTCAGACAAGTTCTACGCATACACAGGTCGTGTTGAAACACTGCCTTGTTCTGTTCGTCAATACGTATTTAATGATCTAAATAAAGATCAGTCTGGTCAGATATTTGCAGGCACCAATGAAGGCTATAACGAAATCTGGTGGTTCTACCCATCCATAACAGGCGCTGATGGCACTGGAACTATAGCGAATCCTAACCAGTATATTGACCGCTATGTGATCTTTAATCATCTTGATCGTGTTTGGTATTTTGGTAATCTGCCACGTACGGCATGGTTAGATTCCGGCTTACGTGTAAGCCCTATGGCAACTACGCTTGATGGTATGTTGGTATATCACGAGCAAGGCACAGATGATGGTACAACCAACCCACCGTCTCCTATTACTTCGTATATTCAAACATCACTGTTTGATATTGAAGATGGCGATCGTTTCTCATTTGTGTGGCGTATGGTGCCTGACGTAACGTTTGACGGTTCTACTACAGGCGCTCCAGCATACCCAACAGTCAATATGGCGTTGATACCTAAACAAGCACCGGGCGGTGCACCGGGTTATGCGCCTGATCCAGCAGTAACATCTGCACAGTCTTATGCGCAGCGGTATACGTACAAGGTGCAAGAATTTACTGAGATTGTTTACACACGCGTTCGTGGTCGTCAGTTGACGTTCCAAATCAGTTCTGACACTAAAGGTACATCATGGCAGTTGGGTGTTCCAACAATCGATATTCGCAAAGACGGACGTAGATAATGGCTATTGATAATATTGGCAAAGAAAAACTAGACGGTACGCGGCAGTCCGTATTACCTGCTGCGCCTGTTGACTACAACCGCCAGTATCAGGATCAGGTGAATAACCAGCTACGTTTGTACTTTACACAAGTTGATAACTTAACAGCGACGCTGTTGAATGTTGACGGCACAAGATTTTTAAGTGGGCCATACGGTTCGTTTGCAGATACCACCACACAATCTACAACTGCAAACACCGCTACGGTAATGCAGTTCAACACAACTGACTTTGCTAATGGCGTTAGTATTGTAACAAGTGGCGGTTTAGCGTCTCGCTTTACTGTTGAACACGCTGGTATCTATAACTTCCAATGGTCTGGGCAGTTTCAAAATACGGATGCGTCGTTGCATGACGTAAGCGTTTGGATACGCAAAAACGGAACCGATATTGTTGGCTCCACAGGACTTATATCTATTCCTAACAAACACGGTAGTGAGAACGGCCACATTATTGCTGGTTGGAACTTCCTGTTTCAGCTTCAGGCAAATGACTATATTGAGCTGTGGTGGTCTACGACTAACGCCGCCGTTACCATACAGTATTACGCCGCTGGAACAAGCCCGACTAGGCCAACTACCTCGTCGTTAGTAGCAACAATGACCTATGTATCCCGACTATAAAATGATACCATTGACAAAATTCTTTAGAGGTGCCCTATGAGCCTTCACGCTTTAGCCCATCACATGCAAGCCAAAGGTCGGAACGGGGATTCCGTTCTTGTACACATGACCCCCGGCGAATTGCACGGCTTGCAAGCTCTGGCTGTAGCCAAAGGCGGCAGCTTAACCATTAACCCCGAAACAGGCTTGGCAGAAGCTAGCTTTTTGAGCAGCTTGCTCCCAACATTGATTGGTGGAGCGCTGACTGTTTTCTCCGGCGGTTTAATTAACCCACTGACTGCAGGCTTACTGACAGGTGCAGGCTACGGTTTAGCTACAGGCAGCTTGGAAAAAGGTCTGATGGCAGGTCTTGGCGCTTATGGTGGCGCAGGTTTAGGCGCAGGTATTACAGGCACGGCAGCAGGCGCTGCCCCTACAACCGCAGCAGCAACCACATCAGCCCCAGCCACAGCAGGCGCAAACACAGCAATCAATGCAGCAGGCGCAGGCGGTGCCAACAGTATGTTTGGTAACTATGTAGCTAATGCAGGGCAAGCTGCAGGCAATGTGGGTACCGGAATTTCAACAAACGCAACGTCTTTAGCTAACAATCTTGCAAACGGCACCACTGGCGTAAATGCGCCTGTAACGCAAATAGCTAAATCTGCGGCTGACCCAACTTGGTATAACCCATCTACTTGGCAGTCTAACGCTGACAAATTTGTGCCCGGCATGAAAGCTAGTTTTGGCAACGGGATGGAAGGTTTGAAAGCGTTGTACGGCAATATCCCCGGCGGCACATTACCTGCCCTTGGCGCATACACTTTGATGGGCGGTATGCAGGATAAAAAAGGCATTACGCCTGCCGATAACACAGGCATGATTCGTCCTTACTCGCTTGACCGCCAACAAAACCCAGACGCATACAAGACTTATACGGATAGCCACGGACAGCGTATGCCTGTCAACGCTTGGGGCGAGCCAATGGATTCAAGCGAGCGCACGTTCTTTACCGACACGTATACCGCAGGCAAACCATACAAAGCTCCCGGACCCGAGTATGCGGCTGATGGCGGTTTGATGGGCTTACCTTCGTATGCAGTAGGTGGGCAGCCTGAGCAACAAGCAGCATTTCAAGCAGTGGGCATGAACGCTAATTACCCAATGTCGCAGCTAAATCCACAAATGTATTCTGACCCCGGCGCACAACGCCCTATGGCACGTGAAGTAGTGAATCCATCGGGCGATGTTGGTACCGATATGTTTACTGGTGAAGCGCGTATGGCAGGTGGCGGTATGACTGCGTTTGGTGGTGGCGGGGCTGCATCGCAGCAAGAAGCGGGTCCTACGTACGATTACAAGTACAACCCGCAAAATATGGAGTACACCGAAACCAAGACTAATCCAGTTCCGGCGCAGATGGGCGGTAAAGATAGCCCATTACGTAGAGCGTTGGGGCAAGCGGGGTACAGTAATCAAGGTTCAGGCGTTAACGGTTTTATAAACCCGCAACTGTTTGCTGCAATGCTTGGCGGACAACGCGCACCACAACCTACCGTTGAAACTCAGACTATTGGCGGTATGATTGACCCATATATCCCACCTCAACAGCAACAACAAGCACCCAAATCTGACATCTCTCAATACGCAGATGGCGGTATTGCACACTTAGGAGGGTACTCAGATGGCGGTCGATTACTACGTGGTCCGGGTGATGGCGTATCTGATTCTATTCCTGCTTCTATTGGTGGTCGCCAGCCTGCTCGCCTTGCTGATGGAGAGTTTGTGGTCCCCGCTAGAATCGTATCGGAAATCGGTAATGGAAGTACGGAAGCAGGCGCAAGAAAACTCTACGCAATGATGGATCGCGTTCAACATGCACGTCGCAAAACCGTAGGTAAGAATCAAGTAGCAAAGAACACCAAAGCTGAAAAACTATTACCCGCATGATTACCGTCTCTGCCGTTCCTACCGAGCATTTAGCTACGTGTTGGCCGCATGTAGAAGAGTATCTTGAGGGTGCAGCGAAGCGCACGTACGGTAGGTTTACAGCGGGCAATATATACGAGCGCATTGAAGAAGATGGGTACCAGTTGTGGGTTGCATTTGATGAGAACAATAAAATCAAGGGCGCAGTAGTTACAAACATCTGTAATTACCCACAACGTAAAGTGCTGTCGATGACGTATTGTGGAGGTGAGAACCTCGTTGAATGGAAAGACCCTATGTTGGATTTACTCCGACGCTATGCTAAGGACGTAGGGTGTGATGGTATTGAGGCCGTTGCCCGCAAAGGTTGGGCTAAAGTTTTTAAAGACGACGGATACAAAGAAAGATGGGTAACTTTCGAGTTACCACTATAAGGAGCACGACATGGGTAAAGACTCTCCAGCACCAGCACCTTCGAGTCAAAACGTAACGCAGACATCGATACCAGAATACGCCAAGCCGTATGTGGAGAAGATGCTTGGCAAGACTGAGGCGTTAACTGAACAACCTTACCAAGCGTATGGCGGCCAGCGATTAGCTGGCTTCACGCCTTTACAGAACCAAGCGTTTGAGGGTGTGGGCAAACTCGGTCCTACCATGCAAGGAGCTATGGGTTCAGGCATAGCCGCAATGGGTGGGCTGGGGTCTTTAAACGCAGGTAATCAATATACTAGCCAAGCCACCAACCCCAACGCTATGCAAGCGTACATGAATCCGTATGTACAAAATGCGTTAGCACCACAAATGTATGAAGCGTCTCGTCAGTCCGACATCATGGGGCAGAAGAACGCGGCGCAGGCTGTTGGTGCTGGGGCGTTTGGCGGTTCTCGTTTTGGTTTACAAGAAGCTGAACGTCAACGTAACTTAGGGCAAAACCTTTCCAATATCTACGGACAAGGTATGAACACTGCATACGATAAAGGTATGCAGTCGCTACAATTCGGATCAAATCTTGGACTGCAAGGTTTTGGTCAAGCAGGACAGTTAGCTAGTACGCTTGGTAATCTTGGACAACAACAGTTCACTCAAGCTAAAGATGCGGCTGGCGCACAGCAAGCTGCAGGTACAGCACAGCAACAAATGGAACAGCAACAACTCGATCAACAATATCGAGATTTCCAAAACCAACGTCAATATCCGTATCAGCAGTTGGCGTACATGTCAGACATGCTGCGTGGTTTACCGCTTTCACAATACACACAAACAATGTACCAAGCGCCAGCAAATATGTTGACGCAAGCAGCAGGTGTTGCTTCTGTTGGTAAAGGTTTAGGAATGTTTGCAGATGGTGGTGAGGTATCGCAGCAACCTGCTGGCCTCGCTGATTTAGCTCTCATGCGCATAGGTGCATAATGAATACACAGACCCTTGAAGATCGTATGATGTTGATGGAGCCTGCAGACTTGCAGAAGTTTGCGGCTATGCACAAGAACGATCCGTATGTCTTGCCGTTGGCAATGAAGATTTCGGATATGCGCAACAAGCTAAAAGTTGCTGAAGGCATGAAGTATGCAGGCGTAAAGCAACCTACGGTTGCCGACCAAGCTATTGCCAGCATCAATCCACAGCAAGCACCTCAACAGGCTATGCCGCAACAACAGCTACCTGAACAAACAGGTATTGCTCCATTGAAAGCGCCTAACATTCAAGGTATGGCTGATGGCGGCATCGCAGGCTACGCTGCGGGTCCTGATGAAGCTCGTGGTGTTGTAGATACAGCTAAGTATCGTGAGTATGCAATTAAGAAAGCGCAAGCACTTGGATTGAACCCACGCTTTGTAGACAGTTTGTTTCGTGTTGAATCATCTACTAAGAAGCATCCTGAAGGATACGATCCTAGTGCTAAGTCCAAGACGGGTCCTGTTGGTATTGGACAGCTAACAAGAGCTACTGCACAAGCATACGGATTAAAACCTTCCGAACGCTATGACCCATACAAAAATATGGACGCAGCGTTAGCGCATATTGCAGATTTAAATAAGAAGTATCAAGGCGATGAACGTAAAGTTGCGGTTGCTTACAACCAAGGCGAAACCTATCTTAATAATCACTTGCGCCAAAACAAAGGCAAGTTAGTTCCCGAAGCATTAGATAAAACAGAGCCAAGAAAATACATTGAGCGTATTGAATCGCTGTCTAAAGGCAAAGAGCCTAGCCTTGCACGTAAAGCTATTGAAGCTGTCATACCATCAGCACAAGCGCAAGAAAACATGTCGAGAGTTCCGCCTGCAAATATGTCGGTGGCTCCTTCAAACGGCACTGCAGGTATTACACAACTCCCCGCTAATATTGCGCAAGCACCTGCTGCCGCTGCGCCAAGACCACAAGCTGCGCCTGTAGAAGATTACGTTGACCCAATGGGCGGCATAGCTTCGGTATCGCAAGGTGCCTCACAAGCACAATCAGGAACCCAAAGCCCTGTTGCTTCTACAGTAGCGTCGCTTTTAGACGTAGTACCTAATGCACTTACTGGAACCGCAGGCGAGATAACTCGCGCTATATCGCGCCCATTCTTATCTTCGAAAGAAGCAGACAAACAAGTACGTGGTGCTGCTGCAAGTATGGCTGATCCTGCTGCGCGTATATTAGGCGTACGAGACGACCCTGCTTATAGACAAGGTCCTGTTAATGCTGCGTTAGGTAAAGTAAGTGAAGGTATTGAAAATGTAGGCGGTGGTATTGCTGATGTAACAGGCGCAGAAAAATCTGATGTTACTAACGCTCTAAACTTATTACCGTTGGGTGTAGCTAAAGGACGTAATGTAATTAAACAAGGCGGTGTTGAATACAACCTGCCTAAAAAACCGGGAGCTGCTGCGCCTGTAGATGCTGGATTAGCAATGCTAGCTGAGAGATCAAAGCAAGCTTCTGCAGAAGCAGCGGCTGCTCGCGCTAAAACTGCGCCTCGTGCAGACACCCAACAAATGCCACTGGCAGCGGAGCCTGTTCAAGGCGAGTTGTTCCCAAGAGATCGCACACCTGTTCAAGGCGAGTTGTTCCCTGAGACAGTACCGCAACCAAAACCACTCAAGCCGGGCGAGTTCCCAATTTCTCCTGACACGCTTAAGTGGCAAGAACGTGCTGCCCAAGTTCAAGGCGAGCAATCTAAAGTTGCAGCCGCATTGGCTGAACGTCGCGCTAAAGAAACTGCGGCAGCAGAAGCAAAGTATCGTGCAGAGTTGGCCGCGCCTAAACCTAAGTCAGTGTTAGATAAAGTTGCGGGTGCAGCAGAGAAAACTATTGTGCCTACACAAGGCGTATTGGGTGCAGCGCAGCAAGGACAAAACAGACCTGCTGAAAAACGTCCATACGAAGCGTTTGAAGAAAACTTCAGAGGCACTGATGCGCAGTTGCTACCTCCACCAGCAGATTTGAGCAAGACAGAGAAGAAAGACATTGTTGCAGATACCAAAGCATCGCCTGAAGGCAAAGAAGTTAAGAAGTCTGGCTTGGAGCTTTCAGACAAAGATTGGCTGAACATGGGCTTGAATTTACTTTCTTCTAAGTCAGAAGGCCAGCAAGGCATCTCTGGCTTCTTAAGCAACGTAGGTACAGCAGGCGCAACTACGCTTGCACAGAAACAAGAGCGTGAAAAAGCTGAAGCCGCTAAAGCGTTCCAAGATATTCAAGGTCGTTACTACGAAACGATTGCAAGTAATATTGGTAAGCCACAAGGCGAAGAGCGCATAATACAGCGTTACCAATCAGACCCAGACTTTGCGGCAGCTTACGATGCAATGCAAGGATCAAAGAACGACAGGCTAAACGTAGCTGCTTTAACTAAAGTGTTTGAAGAAGCTAAGTTATTAAATCCTAAGTATAAAGATATGACGCTGCAACAATGGATGCAAGCTAATGGTATTGGTCAGCCACAAACTGCAGGACTTACTGCAGCAGGGCAAGATGCGTTAGCTAGAAATCGGACTCAAATAGGCGGATAAATATGGCAACAATACGTCAGCTTGAAGCGGCTCTTATCAATGCGGATAGGGCGGGTAGAACAGAAGATGCTCGAATTCTTGCTGACGAAATAGCAAGACTAATGGCTCCGCCTGCACCCGTGCAGGAACCTGAACCAGAAGGTGTGCCTACTGCGCCGTTCTCGTTAAAAGATACCGCTGTTGCTGCGGGACAGGGTGTTGTTGGTGTAGGTAAAACACTGGCTGATGTATTTGGCGCAGACAACGCGGTGTCCCAATCGCTAGGTCAAACGCAACAAAACTTGGCGGGTATGTACTCGCCTGAACGCCAGAAAGAACTTGCGTATTACCAGCAGCAAATGGAGCAAGCTAAAGGCGAAGGTCCGTTAGCTGAAGCTAAGGTTGCACTGCAAGGTGTCAAAGCTGCGCCTATCCAATCCGCTGCACAAGCAGTCGGTTCTATCGTTCCCAACTTAGCTACGTTATTGATTCCCGGTGTGGGCGTTGCTCGTGCGGGTATCGCTGCTCGTGCTGCTGCAAATACAGCTATCGGTGTTATGGAAGGTGCGGGCGCTGTTAAAGGTTCCATCTACGACAACGTTTACGCTGCGTTGAAAAAGTCCGGTATGGGCGATGCTGAAGCTGCGCAAACTGCAACCCAAGCACAGAACTACATGGGCGAGAACTTAGGTAGTATCGTGGCTGGTGGCGGCTTGGGTTACGTAGCAGGCCGTACAGGTTTGGAAGAAATGCTTGCGCCTACCGCAGGCAAAGCAGTACGCAAAGTTGGCGCTATCGGTTCTGAGATGTTGACCGAGGGTGCGCAAGGTGGTCAGGAACAAGTTGCTGCAAATTTAGCTTTGCAGAAGCAGGGCTTCAATGTACCTACGATGGAAGGTGTGGCGGGTGCCGCTACACAAGAAGGTCTGATGGGTGCATTAGGTGCAGGCGTTGCCGCACCGTTTACTGGTCAGCACGTCAACCCAACTACGCCACAAAGCGGAACCCCTACCGCAGAAGCGGCACCCCCTGCCGCCCCTACCGCCCCTGCTGCGCCACAAGACGCTACACAGGCAATCAAAGCAGTACAAGAACAGTTAGCGGCAACGATTCCCGAGCCAACGGTACGACCACCTGCGGCAATCCCCGGCACACCTGAAGCTGAGAAACGCGCACCACGCAACGTCATCGATATGATGGATGAGTACAAGACGCTCAACCAAGACGTTGACCAAGTACTTGTTAAGTTGCAAGAAGCACGTAAAGCCGGAGACTTAGCAACCCTCAAAGCACTGTTGCCTGAATTTGAGCAAAAGAAAAATGCGCTTGAAGAACTGCGCACGGGTATTGAGAAACAAGGTGGTGGTGGAAACAAAGATCAGTTTATTGCAATGCAACAAGAGCAGATTGCTGCGCTTGATAAGAACCTAAAGGCTGGCGACAAACGCCTTGAAAAAGCAATTGATAACGGTGACGCTGCTGCAGCGTCACGTATTACTGCCAAGCTAGAAGAACTTAAACAGAAACGTCAAGAAGCTGTTGATGCCTTAGACAAAGGCAAGCAGTTATTCCGCATACAGGCAACGCCTAAGAACGAAACACCGTCGTTGTTTGAGCCTGTACAGCAAGCCAACAAAGAAGTTGTTAAACCAATCGAAGCTGGCGCGGGACCCCTCCCGCCTGAAAAAGAAAAGCGCGTACGTGGCACCATGCAGCCTGACTTGTTTGGCGACAGAGCCAAAGAAGAGATTGAGCGTCAGAACAGAATGCGTCGTCCTAAAGTAGAAGTGAACGAGACAATGAACTTGTTCCCTGCTTCTGAGACACCTGTAGTCTCACGTAAACAAAAACCTGTGCAGCTAGTTAATGCTGTAACAGGTCGTAAGATGGGTAAATTTACGTCTGAGATTACGTCGGGGCCTGTTCGACCTGAGACAAAAGAGAAGCGCGTAGATACTACGGACGATTTGTTTAGCAACTACAACACGCTTAAAACTGCGATCGATAGCAACGACACTGCAACACTGGATAAGCTGCATCGTGAAAACGAAGATGCAGCCCGTCGTAAAGATCGTAAGTCTGGCTACATGGCGCAGCCAAGCGAAAACATTAAAGCAGAAGAAACTTTTAAAGATGCGCTTAAAGGCATCAAACGTTACGAAAAGGTACAAGGTACATACACGTACACTGACCACGACGGTAACAAGCAAGAAGTATATTTGTCTGAGCAACTAGCAGATCAGATTGCTGCACAGAGAAAGAAGATGGAAGAAGGCCACACCGATAAGAAAGGTGTGTACAAGCGCTCGATGATGGAAAGGTTGCATGACCTATCCGTTGAGCGCATCTTAAAAGAGCAAGAGCTTGCTGAACTAAAAGCGGCTAAAGCTGATCCAGAAAAAATTGCTAGAGCAAAAGTTAAATTAGATAAAGCTAAAGAGCATTTAGCAAAGCAGCTTGCGGTTGTTAAACCGCACATGGATAAACTAAAAGCACTGCAACAAGCAGTGTATAAAACCAGTACGCCTAAAACAGAAGCAGAAAAACAAGCTGAAGTTATTGCACTGGGTAAATCAAATCGTGTTCGTTCTGAACAAGCTGTTGCCGCAAAGACCGCTGAAGTTAGTGAAGATGCCGTAGCTGAAGATTTGGGCATGACGTTGCCTGCTGTTAAACGTTTCTACACGCAACAAACAAAAGCAGTTAAAGAAGCGCTTGATGCGTTTAAGGTTAACTATAAAAAAGAAATGGCGAAAGTCGCTAAAGTTAAAAACGAGTTTGGCGAAAACAGTGACGAGTTTAAGAAAGCAGAAGCCGAAACATTAAAAGCGCAGGACGAAGCCTACGCTGCTTTTAGAGAACTTGAAAAAGAAACTGCTAAGAAAATCAAAGATCGCGCTATTGAGAAGGGCAGAGAGTCTCCTGACTTTGAAGATGCCCTGCAAGAAGCGCGGGCTGAGTACGCTGCGACTGCAGCACAGGAAAGCAAGTACGGTAAGCAAACTGTTAAGAGCTTACGTACCAAGCAGGTTACACGCAAGATCAACCAGATCAATAAATTCCCAACAGGCTCAACCGAAAGTCGTGAGCGTTCTGCTACCCGTCAAGCGGAGTTTGAAGAGAACTACCTTACCGAAGAAATCGGTAACACCCGCGAATACGAACGCAAGCAAGAACTGGTTGAGATGGGTAAACGCGCTGGCAAGAAACCATCGAACGCAATGGCAGCAGCTATGACTAAAGCTGCAGCAGACGTAGCTGAAGCGCGAGCAAGGGAAGAGGAAGGTAAGTACGCACGTGGTGTTGAAATTGAAAGCCCTGATCTAACTAAAACTCAAGTTACTAAGTTGGAAGAAGGCAAGCTAACGGACGTACTGAATGACATCCACAACGACCCTAATGCGCACGAGCTAAACCGCGCTGTTGCTAAAGCTCTGGCTGACATGTTGGATAACACACGCGTTGAAATACACGACGTGCTGTTTGATAACGAAGGCAAAGAAGTCTTAGGCGAAGCCATTAGCACACGTATTATGTTGAGCCGCAAAGGCGGTCTGTCCCAAGAAGTGTTGCTGCATGAAGGCACACACGCTGCGGTTGAGCGTGTCATTCAGTTGGGCGAAGAAGATATAACCAAGCTATTGCCGGGGCAGCAGGCTGCGTTTAAAGAACTGCGCGCATTACACAACTCGATCAAACGCGATCCACGTATTACTAGCGCCAACGCTAAAGGCAGTTTGTCCGAGTTTGCTGCTGAAGTTTTATCTAACCGTAACTTACAAGAACAGTTACGTAATAAGCCTTGGCGTGTGTCTGATGCACTGCGCGGTTTTGTAAGCTCAATATTAAGAATGTTGGGCGTTAAGAATGTAGACACCATGTTAGGCGCATCAATCAAAGCGGTTGATGCCTTGATGATCCCAAGCAGTGTGCAACGTTCAGGTGCACCTAAAGAAACTCCTGCCAACCGTAGGTATTCCGCTAAAGACATTGCAGCGTTGCATACAGGCAGTAACTCCATGCGCCAGTTTGCTGAACAGTTTGGTCCATTGATTAAACAAGCAGATCGTAAACCTGAAGATGTAGACCGTATTGCTGCGTCCGTAATGTTTGACATGGAAAAGTATTTGCCAACTATCCAAGAAGTAGACGGTAAAGGCGGCTTAGACTACAAACGTGATGCAACAATGCCTGACGGCAAAATCTTTGACATTAACGACCCGATACATTACATAACGGGCGATGTGACAAACATGGTTGCGGCAAAAGCAGTAGCCGATCCGGCGCTACGTAAACGAGAATACAGAGCAATAAATCAACAAAGAGAACTTGATTTTGAACAGCTAATCCAATACCTGCAAGCAAGCCCTGATTACACGCTTGCCGAGCAAGCATTGGTGGCTAAAGCCGCTGCGCAGTATAGCGTCATTTCAGGTAAAGACGGCCGCTTAAAATTAGTTAACATTGATAACAACAACCGCCACCCAATAGCTGTTGTTGGCCATTCGTCTGCCAAAGCGGTTATTGAAGAACTACGTGCAGGTAAAAGTTTAAAACAAGCATTCCTTGACGGCCTGCAAAAAAATGCTGACGAAGCGGTAAAAGAAAACAAACGTAAACAAGGTTGGCAAAAGTTTACTCAATCAGATTCATACGAAGCGGGTGTTGCATTAAATGAAGGTGCTGCGGGCACAACTTGGTGTACTGGCGCGTCCGTATCAACTGCCGTTAATCAAATTCAAGGCGGCGATTTTTATATCTATTATAAAGACGGTAAGCCAGAAGTTGCTGTACGGATGCAAGGCGACAACACAATTAACGAACTGCGCGGTAACACAAGAGATCAAGGATTAACGCCTGAACAGATAGATATTGCCACAAAGTTTTTAAACGCCACCAAGTTTAAAAACGCAACAGAATACACAGACGCTTTTACTAACAAACAGTTACTAAAAGAAATTGTTACTACAGGGCGTGACTTTACGCCTGCTGAACTTTTTAAGGGCATAGAAAACGGCGGCAGCATTGAAGGTGTGGCACGTGTAATGTTAGATTTTGGCCCTATCTATGGGCATTTCGCAAACAGCGTTTCCACAGAAGCAGAAAATTTTGTTGCTGAAAAACTAAACGACAGCTTTAAGAAGGCTGAAAAAGAAGGATACATATACAAAAGATTTACGGTGCCAAGAGAACACCGTAACGATCCTGATAATTTAGTTTATGAATTTAAAGACGAACCTGATGTTCTTCATAAAATTCCTTACAAAGATGTAAAGGGATTAAGCGACTTCACGATAGATGAAACCACCCGCGATAAGTTTACTAACTTAGAGTATGCAAAGGTGTTAATAACTAACGTGCAGTATTACGGAAAAGAAAAAGGTTCGTATGAAGTAGAACTGCCAAAAATAAAACGTGTCCATCAGCTTATGGTGTTCAACAACTCCGTAGTTGACATGGCGGATGGTGCTGTAGTGGACTACGTGGAAGTGGGTGCTGGTTATCTTAGAGATGGCGAAAACGGATTGGTTGCCACTATTAACGGAAAAGTAAAGTTAAACAGCATTTCAACAACAACGACAAGCGGCGCATATAGTATAAGAGCGCCTGAAGCAGTAACGGCAAACGCAAGAAACGTAGGGCAGTATGATTTTGAACACATACTAGAAAGCGATGTTACGAGAAACTTTAAAGAACTGTTTAAAGGCGACGAACGCGTATTTAAAGATTTCTATGAAAAGTTTAACGTTGTTAACGGTGAGTTGGTGCTGCCTGCAAAATTAGACGCTCCATATATGGCGTACACAAATGCGGTGGCTAAAGAATTTGGTAGAGATGCGGATAAGCTTAGACTAGAGGGGCTTACGCGTTACGGTCAGTTGGCTGATGACGAATACTATTCAACTGCTATTGAACGCATTGTTACAAATATTTTACGAGAGTCGTCTAGCCCAGACCAGTGGAATGCTGCGGCTCGTAAAATGGAAAAAGTTTTTACTAAGCTAAACAAAGGTAAAGAACTTCCGCATGCGTTTGTGTCGCTGCAAGAAGGTGAGATAGATGCGCCTAACGCTATTCCAGATGCGTCGCACTATGAAATTGTGTCGATGGAGCCAGAAGTCCCACGCTATGCGCGGTCGGATGATTCTGTTGGCGTAGTTGAGAAAGCTAAAGGTGCGTTTGGTTTCCGTGCGCAGACACAACCGTCTGCTGTTGGGCAATCGTTTGTAGCGCAGCAGCCTTCATTTAAAGACAACCTGATTGGTAACATAACAGGTCTGACAGGGCGTGTGCAGTTTGTAGATAAAGACGCTGCGCTGTCTGCTGCTTTTAAAGAAGGTATGAACGCCGCTAAGATCAGCGACTTGGAAGCACAGAACGCTGAATACTTCTTACGCTTTGGTGCTAACCGCAGCCAGTACGCTACGCAGTTCTTAGCCAATGGTCCTGTTCAAGTGGTGGAAACAAAAACCCCAAATGGGGTTGAGCGTATCTATAAGAGCGCACCGGGTGCCAACATGGTGCAGGTAGCTGACGCTATTGCTTCGTCTAAGATTGGTAACGACACCGAGAAAGAAGCCATGCTGACGGCTTTGATTGCTGGCGAACGTGCTAACAAACTTGGATGGGATACGCTAAACGTAGCTAACCCTAAAGCTGCGGAAGAAGAATATAAAAACATAGTAGCGTTGTTGAACAGTCGTCCTGAAGATAAGTCGATGTTTGAAAAAGCAAAGGACATCTATCGTCAGTACAACGCAGGCTTGTTGGATTTCTTAGTTCAAACTGGTGCAATGAAACCAGAAGAAGCTACACGCTTAAAGTCAATTCCCTACGTGCCATATTACCGTGTGGACAAAGGCGTGGTTGAGCTAGTCGTATCTGGTGAGACACCAATACGTATTGGTAACTTACGTGACCAACCAGAACTGCAAGCACTTGTTGGCGATGCTAGACAGATACAGCCGATCTTTACCAGTGCTATACAAAACACGTTCATGATTACCAACATGGGCTTGCGTAATCAAAGCATTAAAGAGAGCGCGTTCACATTGGTTAAGGTAGGTATTGCAAGCAGCTTGAACGAAGGCATGGGTCCTGATGGTCCTAACACCGTGCGCTTCATGAAGAAGGGTGAGCAGTATCACGTTGTCATCGATAAAGATTTGTATGGCATACCTGCTGACTTAATCGTCAAAGGCATGGAAGGTATCAAGACTTCTGTTCCTGCGTTCATGAAGATGCTTGGCATACCTGCAAACATCTTACGTCAGTTTGTTACGCGTAACCCTGCGTATGCAGTTAAGCAGGCTATCCGTGATCCGCTGACTGCATGGATGACAACAGGTACAGACGGTATACCAGTACTGAATGCGTTTAAAGAACTAGGTAGTATGGTGGCCGGACGCAGCGAAGTAGAGCGTGAGTTAATGGCATCGGGCGCAATTTCCAGTAACGTATTAACTGGTGACGAGCAAGACATGGCAGCAGCCCTACGCAAGATTACATCCGGCAAAGCAGGTTGGGCTAAGATCATGGCGCAGCTTGATGCGTTTGCTATGCAGGGTGATGCAGCCACACGTGCAGTCGTTTACAAAGACTCACTAAACAAAGGCATGACTGAGCAGCAGGCGCTGTTGCGTACGCTCGAGTCCATGAACTTTGGTCGACGTGGTTTGTCGCCATCGATACAGATGCTTTCTACTATCATCCCTTTCTTCAATGCACAGATTCAAGGTCTGGATGTTTTGTACCGTGCGTTCAAAGGCGACATGCCTTATAGCGAGAAGCTCGACATCCAAAGAAAGCTGATGGCTCGCGGTCTGTTGTTGGCTGTATGCACGATGGCTTACGCTGCGGCTATGGGTGACGACGATAGATACAAACGCGCCAAGCCTGAAGAACGTTTGGGTAACTGGTTCGTGCCTAATCCGTTCAGTGATGAACTGATGCGCATACCTGTGCCGTTTGAATTGGGCTACTTGTTCAAGTCATTACCTGAAGCTGTGATGAATATGTCTGCTGAAGATAAGCGTAATGAGGACATAACTAAAGGTATGGGCAAGCTGTTAGCGTTATCTAATCCGCTTTCATTACCGCAAGCAATTAAACCATTGACTGAAGTTTACTTAGGTAAGTCATTCTTTGGTGGCGATATTGAGTCGCAGCGTGAACAGAAAACGTTGTTGCCAACCGAACGCTATCGTGATGGTACGACTGAGGTATCCAAGTTGGTAGGCAGCGTGACGGGTGATGCAGGCTTAACACCAATCAAGCTCGATCACTTACTGCGTGGCTACACAGGACCACTAGGTGTCGCTCTAGTTTCTATGGTGAACCCGCTGCTCCGCACAGGTCCCGAGAAGGAACGCCCAACCACTAAGACAAGTCAGTTGCCTTTCGTTGGCGGTTTGTTTCAACCATCAGAAGGACGTGGTACGTTAGATGCAGCCTACGCTACGATGTTGGACATCCAACAAGCTAAAGGCACGTACAAAGATATGATGGCAGCAGGTAATACAGAAGGTGCTGAGAAGTTGTTGGATAAGATGCGCGGTGACATTGCGCTAGGTTCTTTATCCGGTGGCGCACAGCAGCGGTTGGGTGAGTTTGCAACAATGCGTCGTAATGTAATGCGTTCTCAAATGACGCAAGCGCAGAAGGACGAGATACTCAAGCGGTTGGATACAGCGCAGAACACGTACGCTAATGCGTTCTTGGAAGCGGCAGAAAGAACCAGACACCAACTAAACCGCCCTTAACACCAACAAGCGCTTTGGCATTTAATAGACGATGCCGAAGCGCCTCTTGTAAGCCTTCTTCTTTAACCGCATAAACATCAAGGCAGGGGATAAAAAACCCCTGCCCCTGTTTAGTCGATGCCCAAGGATAGCTGACTGAGAGCTTCTTCATCTTCCCTGCGGCTGATACGTAACACCGACACGCGCATCTGTGGTCCCCTAGTCTTAGCCATCATGTCTTTCTTAGGCATGTGCGTCACACTAAACAACGACTCAAGCTGTCGTCTGAAATCTGCGTAACCAAAACTCATGGTTGCACAGTACGCTTTCAGCAAACGTTCCTCAAGGTAGTAGTCAATGTAACCCGGAGTCACACCATGCTCAATCCTACCCATAACATTTGAGCGTGTGGTTGATGCGTCGATAGCTTCTCCGTTACCAAGTTCCGCTAACACACTGTTCTTGTCGTGGAACTTGACGATGATTAAGCTGCCGTAGTACTTGCTTGTGTACCCATTTAGAACATCCTCAGCCGTACGTTCACCCGCTTTGATTGATGTACGCATGTAGCTTATTGCGTCTGAGTATGCTTCCATGACAGGCTCTAGTGGTACGTCAACAATCCCTGCATACTTGTTCGAGAACAATACAGCGGCTGCTACGTTTGCACCAATACCTGCTGCCCAGAAACGCTCATCATTGGTCAGTCTTAACTGCGTGTACATCTGCGCCACATACTCTTTAACCATGCTGCGCAGCGATGGTACGTCCTTGACCATGTGTTCCACAAACATGTGACCAGCGATGGCGTAGTTGTTGTGTAGCGTCTTAATGGTTTCAATCTCATCTGGTTCCCATTTCAAAACTTCATTCATTGCGAACTCAAGCAAGCGTCGCATTTCACCTTCGGCTGAAAATTCCTGTGCACCTGTTAAGAAGTCCACAGTGTACGTGTTGGATGACATGATGCAGTTAGTTGCCCATGTTGACAGGTTCAAGCGTTCTTTGTTAGAACCCGAATCCATACGCTCCTTACCACGTGCTTCGGTTACATCCAATAAGAACTCAGGAAACCATGAGAAGTCCTTACGATTCTTCGATGTGATCTCATCAGTAATTAACGAGATGCTGTTCAGTAAACCAAGACGTTGTTGCATCGCTACTGGTGACGTGCCTTTGTTTGTGCGGTAGTGCACAGGATGCCCCCAGATTGATGCAGCCCCTTCCAACGCTAATGACTTACCTGTACCAGATGCGGTTGAAGCGCAGTGGTAAATGATGCCGTATATACCTGTGAACTTCATCAACGCTGACCCTGCGCCTGCTAAAAAGATAGCTAGATGCTTCCACATCTTCTTCTTAATTAACATGTGCACGAATGATCGCCATGCGTCAATGTTGCCTGTTGGTACTGTATTAGCAGCGATGTTCTCTAAGCCCGGCATCGGTACAGCGATCGAGCCTTTCTTAGAATATATCTTGCCTGCAAATACAAACGTATCATCTTCTTGCCAACCGTAGCTAGACGGAACAACGATAGGCACTTTCTCGGTGCTCATCTTCTCCACACATGCACGAACGTAGTCGTACAAGTTCTTGTCATTACCTGAACCAAACGCAGCCAACACGTTTTGATTAGCTAGATGCTTTGCTGTTTCATCTTTGCTGACAATAGACTTCTGCGGAATCGTAACAGTCTCAACTTGATTGTGACGAACAACAGACATGTGTACCAAGTGCTCGCCATTCATGTTCAGTATGTCCACAGGAAACAAGTCGTATGCAAGCAACGGCACTTGGCGCACAACCTTATTGCCTTCAGCATCCTCGTCATTCTTCTCCATGAACACACCGCCGTTACGACCATACGCATAACCACGTGGAGGTTCAGGGCGAAGTATCTGACGTGCCATCTCTTCAACACCGACATCAATTACTTTCTCTGCGACTTCGACCGCATACTCACGACCGAGTGCCAACGGATTAGTAATCTTCCCCCAGTGTGGGCATGACGTGCAGATGCCCGGATTCTCGCTGTCGAACTTCGTGCACGGATATGGACCCTTGATCTCGCGTAGCTTGGTGTGCATGCGATCACGATCGTACGGGTGCATATCTGAAATCCAAATCACTGCTTGCTCATGCTCTTCACACTTCTGAGCAATCGACAGAACACCACGCCACAACGGTTCCATACCATCTTCAGTGGCATGCTCCATGTAGTGCATGATCTGCCCGCAGCCTACGCCCTTCCTTGACTTCTCAACGATAGTGCGAAACTTGGTAACACTGTTCTCGAACAACTTAACTGCTGTAGCTGACGGCGCTGCTGTCGGGCGTGACCCCTCAAGCTGCAACGCAGGCATCATTGAGACGGCAGGTATAGTTTTGAGTTGGCTCGTG